>JAJHSJ010000095.1:0-39707 GCA_021015155.1 Magnolia officinalis
ATGGACTCCAGACCAAGTCACTAATTATTTTTTTAAGAGGATCATATGCAAGGGCCGACAAAACATGTCCACATCCTCTAATAACTAGACTGGCGTATAACATTTCATAATAGATGTCCTTCCAACATGTCCATAATTGTGGCAACTACCCACGATTCTGTAACATTGACATCATCACTACTACATACAAGCCATAAAAAGTCAGAAATGCCACTAAAAGTGTAATGATAGAGGATTGCTGAAAGCAAACTTATCTAAGAGGCCATCCTTTCAGCGTCAATTGTTACCTTTACCGGTTGAATTTGATCCTTCCACCATGAGATATCCATAAATTTTTTAAAGGCCGCTGTCTTTGTTAACAGCAAATCCACCCCCCCCCCCCCCCCCCCCCCCCCCCCCCCCAAAAAAAAAAAAAAAAAAAAGCAGGAAAAAGACTAGCACTAACACAGCAAGTTGAGAAGGACATAAACTCTAATATCCACTTATCAAGAAGATGGACATATGATGGGTACCCAAATCTGCCATTGACACACACAGCTGCAGGTTCTAAAACCACATTTCTCTCCTAAGCACCCCGCAAGAGGAGAAGGGGCATTTCCATAATATATACATATTGGGATTCCAAAAGGATTCAAAGAATCCAAACCTAGGAATGTAAGGCCTTAACTCAATATGTTAGCACTCAAATGATCATTACCAGGAACTCCAATTAACGATCCATCGGGACCCACAGCTCTGGCATCAATACTGGATTCATCTCATTCTTTATGTCCGTTTCAGTATACTGTTCAGAACAGTGCAAAATGAGAGGTAGCAAAAGATCCATATCCAATATACATACTGGTGTAGATCCTTAAAGCTACTGATTTCGAGCTTGCACTGCTGAAGTGCCCCCGACATACCACCAGGTGTCCCATGCAAACTTGCCTGAAATGGAAAATGTACTCAGTTGTCACGTTATGCATCCCAAACAAGGTATTCAATCATGGTAACAGTGGCCATGGCCCGTAATGGTCACCGCCGTCACAGGCCGTAACAGTCATTAACGCCTTAAAAATAATATATATAAAAACTGTGTTGGTCTCATAATAGTTATGTGCCATTTTTTCCATAACAGCCATTACGGCCCCACAACATGCAACGGTTCCCACAGCTACCATTATGAAACAGGCGTTATGTAACTGTTTTTTAATACCATGATCCCAAACAATAAAAGCCAATGCATAGTGTGCCTTAAACCAAAAAAAAACAAAAAAAAACACACACACACACACACACAAAAAAAAAAGAAGAAAGAAAGAAAGATGAAAGTAGAATGTGGAGGAGAAGGCGTGAAGGTGTATAGAATCAAGAAAATGCACATCACCTTCAGATAGAAAATAATGTCGACGGCAGTCCACAATGATTAAAAGGGATCGAGTCCCAAATGCTCACATTTAAGTCAGTTATGAAGCACTTTATCGCCAAACAGTTGTACAGATTTAGGAGATCCAATCCATTCGTCCCTTGCCCCATACCCAAAAAAATCACAATAGCAGATGATTGTATCTGCCGATGGAAGGATTTTCAGGGATTGAATGTGAACCCCTTGGTTGGACTTTCTAAACCATTTATTTGAAAAGACCAAAGTTCTTCAATGGGCAGAGAGGATCATCTGACAGGTATGGTTTTGTGGCACAGCCCATCGTAGTAGGTATCAGTAATGGTTGCCATGTGTACAGAGAGAAAAAACTTAGGCATAGGTGATATCAACCTAATCCTTTCTCAATAACAATGTGTAAATATAGTGACAAGAAGAAATTGTATTAAGCATGTTTCAATGTGGAGCATAAAACACAAAATTACCCAGAAGGTTGGCCAGATGCTGCAGCTGACTTTAACATCGACGCATGGTTTGGATCCAGGAGAGGGCCAACGTTGTCACTAAACCCTTGCTGTAATGGAAATTCTGGAGATGGTTATAAAATGGAAGCAGCGAAAGCAACAAGGAGCAGTGTTTTGGAAATATAGCTTTTAAACAGAACAGATACTCAGGTTCCGCATTTGGACGTATCTCTCAAAAACAAGGAGAACAAATGCTCTGTTTTTTCCTGACAAGAAGAGCCTTCCGTCCACAAGGAGAGCGGCAGCCAATCCGATTGAGTGAGCGCGCACGAGAGAGCGAGAGGGAGAGGGAGACGGCGAGGGAGAACGAGAGAGCGGAGAGCGAGAGCAAGAGGGAGAGGGAGGGCTTTTTTATTTTGGGGCGAGAGGGAGAGGAGAGAGAGGGTTTAGGCGGCCAAAATTTCATTGAACGCCTAAACGGTTTCAATGGCAGGCGTTCAATCCTCCACTACTTTATACAGTGTGGTCCACTTTATTTTTTGATCTGTCTTATTTTTCGTCTCAAGCCTTACGACGAGGTCGCCTAGTGGACAGACGGTTTGGATATAACTCATATGCCATGGTAGGACCCACACAACTTGGTGACGTCAACACACCAAACTGTGCATCAGCAGCCAATCCGCCTGCTTTTGGACGGTGATCCCTGGGGCTACGTGGGGGCCACCATGATGGATGTTCTTATCCATGCCGTCTATTCATTTAGGCAACCATGGATAGAACAGGAAACCAAAAAGAGGCAGATTGAAGGCCCAAGTCAAACACACAACACTCTGAAATAACTTTCAACAATATGCACATAATTTCAAGTTTTACTATTGTGTGGTCCACTTGAGGCTTCAATATGTGATCTTTTTTGGCTCATAAATACAATATTAAAACAGATGGATGGCTTAGATAAAACAAATACATTACGGTGAGGCCCACTGAGACCCTTATGAGACCGTCAATTTATAAGTGGGTTGTAGCCTATAGCTACGGATTAAATCCGTAGCTATTTAGCTACAGATTAAATCCCTAGCCATAGACCTCTATAGTCTGTAGCCTTTGCTCATTTTTTTGGTAGTGATACCATTTGATGATGAAGTTTCCACCGATGGAGGAGTCGGATATGTCCGAGGAGATCAGCGAGAAGCCTGAAAGTGCTACTCAATAGCAGTTAGGAAGGGCTCGGTGAAACAGACCTACGCAGAACCGTTCAACTCAGATCTCGTGACAGTTCCGCTCGATGATTCTGACCCGAGCAGAACATTTCAACTCGGATCATCGTTGAATTCCAAGCAACGAAGTTAGATGCTGACCTTCCTGGGACAGCACAGAAATGTCTTCGCATGGTCTCACTAAGACATGCTAGGTATTTCTCCAGAGGTCATAGTCTACTAGATGAACATGGACCCAGAGCACAGCGATAAAGCAAAAAAAAAAAAGAGGGCTTTCGAGCCCGAAAGGTACGCAACAATAGCTGAGGAGGTCTCCAAACTCCTCGACGCCAATTTCATCGAGGAAGTCCATTACCCAGACTGGATCGTGAATGTGGTCCTTGTTATGAAGGCCAATGGGAAATGGCGAGTTTGTGTAGACTACGTGGACCTGAACAAGGCATGCCCTAAGGACAACTTCCCTCTGCCTTGGATTGATCAATTGGTAGACAGCACAGTAGGGCACGAGCTCCTCACATTCATGGACACATACTCTGGATACAACCAGATAGCAATGTATCCTCCAGACAGACAGAAAATGACATTTATCACCGACAAAGGGCTCTACTGTAACCGAGTCATGCCCTTCGGATTGAAGAATGCTGGAGCAACATATCAGAGGCTGGTCAACCAGATGTTCGTACGGCAGATCGGTCGAACCATGGAGGTCTACGTCGATGACATGCTTTGAAGAGCATCAGGACGTCAGACCACATCACAGACCTCAGAGAGACTTTCTCAATCCTTCGAGAGTACCAAATAAAGTTGAATCCAGCTAAGTGCGCCTTTGGTGTGGGATCGGGCAAGTTTCTTGGTTTCCAAGTTAGTCGGAGGGGTATCGAAGCAAACCCTGACAAAATCAGAGCTCTACTAGACATAACTCGCCTCGGACAATGAAGGAGATCCAGTGCCTCACTGAAAGAGTCACCGCGCTCAACCCGTTCATATCTAGAGCTACCGATAAGTGTCTACCCTTCTTCCAACAATTGAAGGGTCACAAAAAGGCGGAATAGACCTCGGATTGCGAACAGGCCTTTCAACAATTGAAACAATACCTGGGATCACCGCCATTGTTGTCCAAACCCAAAGAGGAGGAGCTCTTGTTTCTCTATTTGGCGGTTTCTGCTTCAGTCGTCAGCTCGGTCCTTACCCGAGAAGTTGAGGGCAAACAGCGTCCTATTTACTACACCAACAAGGCTATGGTTCCATCCGAGACTAGGTATCTGAGCATGGAAAAGCTAGCTTGAGCATAGTCGTCTCTGCTTGGAGCCTACGCCCGTACTTCCGGGCACATTCCATCATTGTCCTCACAGATTCACCCCTTTGACAAGTGCTCCAGAAGCCGGAAGTGCCCGGACGGCTAACCAAGTGGGGGGTGGAACTCGAAGAATTTGACATCTAATATTGACTGAGGACCGTGATTAAAGGTCAAGTTGTGGCCAACTTCATAGCAGAGTTCACCGCTCCGAGTTATGGGATCGGGGACACCAGCCTAGAGGCATCGACAAGTTTGGAAGCAACCTCTGTCATTCCTCCGTCCTATCCTCTCCTCAAAAGCATCGGAGCAAAAGCAGAAGATGATAGATGGACCCTGTTCATAAACGGGTCATCTAATTCCAAACGAGGAGGAGCAGGGATCGTCCTGGTCGCGCCGGATGCAACCACCATTCATTACGCGATCAAGCTCAGTTTCAAACCATCTAACAACGAAGCAAAGTATAAAGCCCTATTGGTCGGACTCAGATTGGCTGCTAGTCTGAGAGTCCAGTTCCTTGATGTACATTGTGACTCACAGCTCATTGTGAACCAGGTATCAACTGAGTACGAGGCCAAAGAAGCAAGGATGGTAGCTTACTTGGCTGAAATTCGCAAGTTATCCGAGAAACTCAAGGATTGCGTCATCAGCCAAATACCAAGGGTTGAGAACTCTTGGGTCGACGCCCTCGCAAAGCTTGCCTCAGCAATAGAAGGGAAGATCCCAAGGATCGTTCCAATAGAATTCCTTCATAATCCGAGCATCGACTAAGCCAAGCAAGAGATGATCAATCCCATGCAGACAACCACTAGTTGGATGGATCCAATCTTCAAGTACCTCACCGTAGGTGAGGTCCCTCAGAACGGGTTGGAGGCTTGGCGTTTAAAGATCAGAGTAGCGCGATACGTGCTCCTGGGTGGCATACTCTACAAGAAAGGATACTCCCAACCCTGTCTCCGATGTCTTCGACCGGACGAAGTGGAGTACATGATCCAAGAAATCCATGAAGGAATCTGTGGAAATCACTCTAAGAGTCTTGCTTTGGCTCAAAAAGTACTTCTCTAGGGATATTTCTGACCGATGATCCGAGAAGACTCCAAAAACTTTGTCCACAAGTGTGATAAGTGTCAGAGATTTGCTATTGTCCCTAAGCAGCCAGCAGAAGAGTTGACCCCTATGAGCGGACCCTGGCTATTCGCTCAATGGGAGATTGGCATCATTGGGCCACTGCCTTGTGGAAAGGGGCAGACCAAATTTGCAATTGGGGTTGTAGACTACTTCACCAAATGGGCCGAGCCTGAACTCATGACGAAGATTACCGAACAGAAGGTGATAGACTTTGTGTGGAAAAACATCATATGTCAGTTCGGAATCCCGCGCACAATCGTATCCGATAATGGGAAACAGTTTGATAACGATAGGTTCAGAGGTATGTGTCGGGGGCTCGGCATTACCAATTCATACTTGTCACCTCGTCACCCGCAGTCCAATGGACAAGTCAAAGCAGTGAATAAAGTTATCGAGCATCATCTCAAGACAAAGCTGGAGAAAGCCAAGGGCAACTGGACCGACGAGCTTCCGTTTGTCATCTGGGCCTATAGGACCATGGCTCAGTCTTCCACCAGGGAAACCCCCTTCTTAATGTCCTATGGATTGGAGGCAGTCATCCCAGTTAAGATTGGGCTCCCTATTACGTGAGTGAGGAGTTATCAGAAAGAGCAAAATGCCAAGCAGATCGCGGTAAACCTCGATCTACTTGAAGAAGCGCGAGACATCGCCAAACTCCGAGTAGCAGCTCGGCATTATCAAGTCTCCCTCTTCTACAACTCCAGAGTCAAGACGAGGTGATTCTAACTAGGAGATCTAGTCCTTTGCCACGTATTCTAGAACACTTAGAACTCGGAGTAGGGTCCCTGGGTCCGAACTGGGAAGGACCCTACCGGGTAACTATCTTAGCTAAGCCAGGGTCTTACCGCCTAGAAGACTTGGAGGGGCGTTCGTTACCTCACCCCTGGAACGCCGAGCACTTGAAGATCTACTACCCCTAAAGAGGGAAGTCATGTATGGCTCGGATCTACTTGTCGTTTCGGCTCTTAATAAAAGATTGTCTACTTTCTACTGTGGATTGTCTACTGAATAATCACCTTGTCGTCCGAGTACGCTACGAAGGACCATTTCTTACGTGCAAAAATGAAGTCCTTCGATGAGCTGACCCCTTAAAGAAGAGGTTGGCTCGTCATTCGACAAATCAGACAAAAAAAAATCTACCATAAACATTCAACAAAAATCATCATTCATCGACAGCCAAAAATTATAAAAGTATCCATTGTCTCAACACGATAAAAAGAAAAAATATATCACTCCCTCTGAGAAGAGGGGCCAACTGCTGAGCTGAGGAGTTGAGCATTGGGAGCCTCCTTGGCAGTAGCTGGGTCTTCTTTGGCTTCAGTGTTGGGGGCCTCCTTGACTGTAGTTAGGGCCTCATTGGCTTCCACAGCAGGAGTTTCCTCAGCGTCATCTGTGGCCAGCGGGTCAAAATTAATGTTAGAGTAGAGACCCCGAACATCTACAAGACAGACATTGTAGGCAGTATTATAGGCATAACAATATAGCCTATCTAACTCCTCGGACATCTCCGATGAGGCCTTGTACCCTTTAATAGCTGCAACAACCTATGATGCGGCTGAGGCATCTAGTTCAGCCCGCTACTTCGCCAACTCTTCGATAGCTTCACGCCTTGCTGCCTCAATCTTAGCTGAGAGGCGTGCATGTTCGCCTCCATGTGCCCGGTCGAAGCCTCCAAGCGCTCAGCAACGGACTTCATACGCGTCAGCTCGGACTCAACAACATCCAAGCGGACTTGAAGCTCATTGACCTCGCCCTGGAGCGTTAGCTCGCTTGACCGACCCTCCCAGCTTCTCCTGCTCACTAGCCGAGGCTTTCAAAAGATCTTCGAGCTCGGCCTTATCCGCCTCGAGATGAACCATCTCCTCAGCTTGTCTCAGACTGCTATAAACATCGGCAATGCCTTGAATAGGGAAAAGTTAGAAACTACAAGTAACAAGTAAAATTAGCATATCCACTTTGACAACTTACCGTATAGCAGACCGAGGCGTAGTTGTTCATGAACGAGTCGTAGGTGCGGGAGACGGTGTTGGCAATGGACGCCTCAGTTGCATGTTTAGCCTCTTAATCATTCAGCAACGACATGTGATAACCGGCAGGAATGCCTCTAAAGGAGTCGGGTCAGCGGCCCTCCCCACGCTACTGGCCTCAGAGACCTAAGGCTCAGTCTCAGGCGCTGTAGCTTTCCTGACTAAGACATCTATCTTGCCTGCCAAGAAATCAACTTCAGCTGGAGTAAGGCTGATGTTGACATGGATAGGTTCGCCGGAAGCCTCCTTACCCTAGGGGAATCCCGCGTCAGCCGTCTCTCCGACTACCTCCTTCTCGATCCTAGGTGGATGAGACGGAACAGCTGTTTGAGCCTTGGGGGCTGGAGTCAGAGTTATCGCGGGCTTGGCCACAACTAAGATAGTCTACGCGATGGGAGTCTTCCTCTTCTTCATTGTAATATTCACCCTCGGCTCGGCGGCCATAATCACGCTCATAGGAGGCCGCACCATGGTCGGCCTTTTCTCTTTGAGCAAATGCCTCGACCATTCCTATCCAAGAAGAGGTCAGCTCAGACACAACTATCAAAGAAATCATTGAGTGAAGAGTCGTGGTGCTTACCCAGAGCGAGGGGATGAGGTTTGAATCTGCATAACCCGAATGACAAGAGGCTATCCAGACCGATGATGTCGTGCCAGATGCGTCGGTTCTCTTTGAGCAGCCGAGCCCTAGTGATCTGGGCTCGCAAGGAGGGAGCAATATCAAGAAGTCCTCTTGAGAAAACTGCAGGTAGAGAGTAGGTCAGAACACTGCGGACGAGTCAGAAGTATGAAACACGGGATAAAACAAAAGGGACTCAACCTGGATTGAAGAATTTTGTGGGAACTCAGACCCACGGGTTACCGGGTTCGGCATCAGGCGCCTCCCACTCCCCTAAGGCCCAAAACCACTTGCCTTTCCAATCTGTGTTTGAAGTAGGGAGTTGGGATATCAGGCCCGGGGTACATTGAGGCCTGGCTGAGAAATAGTACCAGGACAGCTCGGATTTGTCGTGTTTAGCTTGGTACATATACAAGAACTCGTCTGGCGACAGGTGCTGGTTCTTTAACCGGTGCCAAAGAATGAAGGAAGAGACTAGAATCCGCCAGGCGTTCGGAGCTAACTGACTCAGAGCTGGCTTCAGACGTGTGGTCACCAATTGCACGAACAGATGGATGGAAAATTGAAGCCCGCACTAAAGAGCGCAGACGAAAACCGCAACCTCCTCGTCAACAGGGGCACCTGGATGATCCAGAGGAGGAGCTTAGAAATGCACCAAGTCAGAAATTTGGTAGTCAACACGGAGTTAAGCCATCTACGACTCGATCAGAACTGAGCCTCTAGGAACTATCGCTTTAGATTTACCCTAAGAAGGCTCGGCTTTAGCTTGTCCCGCCGGGTCTCGAGGTGCCTTTTTGATCCCGTGCCTTGGCTCTTGGCCCTTGGGCCCGCGGTCTTTTTGACCGGAGGATAAAGTGGCACTGCCTCTAATGGACCTCAGAGTCCGCATGTTCCGAGTCTGTGGTCTCTAGCTCGGAATCCTCATCCATTGCTCGGACTTCTTGGACCTCATCCGAGTCGTTCGACATTGCGTTTCAAGAAAAAAGAAAGAAATGGAAAGGAGTTGGAGAAGGAAAACTCACAAGGAATGAACTCTTGGAGGGTTTCTCACAGCGAAAATTCTCAAAGAGAATGGAGCGCAAAGAGATGTGAATGCAGAAATAAGAGACTTCAAATGAAGGCTAGGAGGAGTTTATATAGCCACTGGTAACTAAATGCAATCATGACAGACAACTGTCTCCGAAGCTGAAGCGGCTCAGCCCTGAGCCTGATCGAACACGTGGAAGTAAGCTATACGCCCAGGCCAAGGTACTCAGAGTCGAGCGCTATCGACATTGAATAGCATTAATGGCATAGGCGGCCTCCCCGCCTCCCTATGGACAAGCAGCACCGTCCCACTCGTCCTACTGATTCGAATCATAAACCGTCGCCACACATTCGCCATCCAGTGGTCAGAGATTGAAAAGCTGCAACTGCCATACCGCATGCGAATCCCAAAGCATGATCATTACAATGATTCGTTCTGACTTTGCCGACCAGTCGTCATGAGTGAGGTGGCTTTCATTTTCCTAAGCATTTACTCTCTTAGTCTGAGCTCGGACTTAGAGAGTAGGAGACTTCTGTTATGGAAAAATTTGAGCCGTACCCAACAGAGGCCGACTAGAAGAAAGCAATGAGTAGAACCTCGGTGTAACAGCACTGCACCCGAACCAACCACACTTCCGGACTACGATTCCAAAACTAGGGTTATGGAAGAGAGGCAAGTCGGACCACACCAACGTCTTGAACTCTCATCCGACGCCAGGAACCCTCATCCGAAGAACTATGGCCTTGGATTGAACGCCTGGAACTCTAATCCGAAGAACTACAGCCCTGGATCGGAGCCCCGAGCCTTGACTTCGGCCTAGAGCCCAGAAGAAATCACAATGCGTAAGACTCCCGGACTCCAACTATGGGCTCAGGGGCTGAGCCCGGAGGGCCGCGGGTCGAGTCCAAGGTCCGACCAAGGGTAATCCCATCGTGAGCTCAGAGGGCTAGACTCGAAAGGTCGTGGGTTGAGGTCGGCTCAAATACATACGTGGTCAAAGATCACGCCCAATGACTGACCCCAATGAGGCACATTGGCGAGAAGTCCGGTGCACGATCTAAGGGTAACGACCGACGTCTGCGCACGCATAATGCCCGCTTGATGGAAGAGATCGTGCCGAGATTAATTGTCATGACTCCTTCGATCCACAGGTATAAATAGGAGAAGAGTCTATTGCAACAAGTATGCAACATTTGGCACTCTAAACCCCCATCTACACTACTTAGACCCAGATTCCTACCCTGACTTAGGCATTGGAGGGTCCCTAGCTAGGTCTCCTTTGTCCTTTTCTTGTGCAGGTTCACCGAGCTCGGAGCTAACCACTGTGGAACGATTGGAGTCGCCATATTTTTGCATAAACATATATGATTTTTGTCAATACTTAATTGTCGGTTTCACAACGTTTGTATGAAGACGAAAAGGAAATGTTATCTCCTCCAAATCACATCCCTGGATGGGAGAAATTTCATCAGATCAACCAGAGCCACCCCAAAACCCTTTCTGAATCGTGAGTCGATCTCGGAATAGATGACCATATCACAAGAGGGGATCTGTTTGACTACAATATGTTAGCCGAACACCTCCAGTATCTTGCATTTCCTTACAGGAGAAATCTGGTTGGAAAGTCAATCAATCAATAACCACAACCTGGGCAAAGAAGAATCGGGGATGGCGTGATTATCCCAGTTACAGCCATATTCATAACACACTTCATCTGCATGCAACAGACGAGGATTAAGAACTCTCTAGCTTACAAGAATTTGATGAATCCCTTGAATCGGCTCCGGTAACTGGCTACACGTAGGCCAATGATCGTCCTTTGGCCACGTGAAACCTGCATGGTCAGCTGAAGAGGGTTATCAGACCGAAGGGATAAGAAAATAGGAAACATAGAAGAAGAAGAATGGAAAACAAGACTCGCAAAGGAAGGACGTGTTGGGCAAAACTCCCTCTTCTTCTCCTTCCAATTTATGGTGTGGATTTGGTCATCCCTGGAAGGGGTTGTTTCCGAGTAAATACTAGCCTCCTACCCGCCACAGCCTCAGATCTGCTCTTGGGTTTCCAAGTCTCTTCCATAGAGATGTACTAAGGGCCTGTTTGTTTTTAAGAGCAATGGGAAATGCAAAGGGAAATAGTAATTATTACCATTTCCTGCGCTTGAAATTTCATAGGTAGTTGTGTCAGTGAAATTGATTTGAAAGATGTAATTTTAATTTTTGAACTATAAGGTAATGTGTATGATATATCCATTCCGTCCTTCTATTTTATTACAATATTTTGGAGCATGGGACAAAAAATAAAGTGGATCCAACACTCAAGTGGCTCACACCAAAAGAAACAGTGGCTATACAAAGTTTTTAATAGTAAGTATTGGATTCCCTTTTTTGTATGACGTGGTCCAATTGAGTATTGGATATGCCTCAATTTTTTACTCATGCTATGAATTCAAATGAAATAATGGATGAACGGTGTGGATAAGCGTAATGAATCACAATGGGACCCACAGATATTTTGTAATAATTTTGGTTTTCATGCCAAAAAGTAAGCAGTCAAATCAGGTAATACGAATTCCTGGGGAAGTAATTATTACTTTTTTTACCCGGGATTTACCGTTTCACCGAAAATCAAACACGCCCTAAAAAAGGGAAACGGATTGGCTACTCCCGTGCCACCATCCAATGGCTGGTGGTCGGTGCTCTGTGGGCCCCACCATACTGTATGTGTGTCATCCATGCCGTCCATCTATTTTTCTAGATCATTTTATGATATTACAAAAAAATGAAGTATATCCCAATCTCAAGTATACCACATTACACGAAACAGTGTTGAATTGATCATTAAAAACGTTTTGGGAGCCATAAAAGTATTGGATCAACCTGATATTTGTTTTTTTTTCCTTTCATCTGGGTCTTAATGGCCTAATCAACAGATTGGATGTCAAATAAACAGTACAATGAGCCTGAGGAGGAGGATTTAAATGATAGATATCCAATCACTATTGTTTTCATGTGGTGTGGTCCACTTGATATTTATATCCCTCTCATTTTTGGGATAAGACTCTAAAATGATCTTTAAAAATGGATGAACGGAATAGATGAAATACATACATCATGGTGGGCCCCACAGAGCACCGACCACCAGCCATGGGGCTGGTGTCGGGGTAGTAGCCAATCCGTTTCCTTGAGAAAGACACAAGCTACTGTGGGTCTAAGACGAGGGGAGTTGCAGGAGATCCAGTTGGATTTGGTGGGATTTCCTTCCATCCCATATCCAGCCGTTCGCCGAGCTGTGAAGTGCTCGAATGCCACACCAAATCCAATGCGGGATTGTGTAAATCCCTTCCCCAGACAGCTTCCGATATGGGCCTCGTAAATCCAAAATTGCAACCGTCACCAAACATAAAGTTGTCACGATCCTGAGTTGAGAAAACCCAGTCTTACCTAATCACATGCGCCAAACGCCCCCCTAATGTTTAATTGACATCCAACCTGTTTGTAAGGGATCACATGTACCCCGCTATGTGTTCTACTTAAGCCTTCTACCTCAATTTTAGGCTCATGCTATAAAATGATATCTCAAAAGATATGGACAGCCTGGATAAAGCCAATACATCGCAGTAGGCCCCACATATATCTTGTATAGAAGGAGGCGGCAGAGGTGTAATTAGTATTCCGTTAGTAGGGCATATGCTGTCATATGTAGGGCTGTACATGAGTAGAGATAGCTCAGTAACTCGCTTGACTCTACTCGAAAAACCTCAATTCGACTCAGTTTGAAATTGAGTTCAAGCTGAATCGAGCTGATTTTTTGAGCTCGAAAAAATTTTGAATTGAGTTCAGGCTTGCCCGAGCTCGACTCAACTTGAATCAAACTCGGATTGATTCAGTTCGGTTACTCAGTCACTTTGATATTGCTATTTGATGAAATGACTCAATGAAGTGTGGCTGGTGGCAAGGAAGGTACGTATATGAAACAAATATCTTTTTTTTTCCTTGATTTTTATGTTGTTTACAAGGAAGGTACGTATATAAATCAATTGCTATTGTTTTACATACAGCAAAATTTTAAAAGTGCAGTTCATGTGTTAGTGAAAATGCTGCATAGGAGAAGTCGGCTCGATTTTGGCTCGAATTCAGCTCGAACTAGCCCGAGCTGCTGATCGAACCGAGTTGAGTTGGCCGGTCAGGCTCAAGGACCGAGCCGAGCCAAGTCCAAGCTGAAGTCAGCAAGTGGTCGAGCCGAGTCGAGCTGTGCCAAGCTCGACTTGAATCGATTCATGTACACCTCTAGTCATATGGTCAGTTCTTTGTTAAAGCTTATCGGCATTACGTAGTCCACAAATCTCTGCATAATATCAGTGTTCTAACTTTTAGAAGAAACAACAAAAAAAAAAAAAAAAAAAAAAAAAGAAAAAGCTTCCGCGGTGGGCCATAGTGCTCCCCCGGGTGCGCGTATTACTCAGTCCGTTTTGTCGGATCGACTTGGGTTTTTTTTTTTTTACACACGCACACACCCCCACACACTCACGCTAGTATCTAACTATCTATGTTTTCCCTTATGTAAGGCTGTTGTGCGTCCAATCACTACTATTTAAATTGTTGTGTGGTCCACCCGGGATTTATATCTACATCATTTTCAAGACAATGTCATGAAATAAACTGAAAAAATAGATGGGCGGCTACGAGTACCAGGGCGTCACCAAATCCGGGTCCCTCTCGCTTGTGAACGTAAGATAGACGTCTTTTTAAAAAGCAAAAAGGAAAAAGTTGGTTTTGAATTTGAGACTTCGTTCCAGAATCTTCCCAACGGGTGGGCCGATTAGTTGCGGCGCCCGCCTTACTTAACACGGCGCGGCCCTGATCGTGGGCCATCCTTGATGTATTTCTTATTTATCCTTGCCGTCCCTCCATTTTCACAGATCATTTTAGGCCGTTAAAAATTAAACGGATTCAAATCTCAGGTGGACCATGCCAAAAGGAAATAGTGGTGACTGAATGCCCACCATTATCAAAATGATCATTTTAAAGATCATTTTCGGGTGCATGCCTAAAATGATCCGGAAAAAAAAAAAAAAAAAAAAATGATGGACGGCGTGGATACACAATACGTAGATCAAGGTGGGTCCCACATCGCGCCGCACTGTATTGGGTTAGCTGTAGGCCGCACCTAATCTACTCTGTCCAAGTATACCTTAGGGCAAGAAATTATGATTCAGGGACGTGGATTGCGCGGTGACCGTAACAATGTCAAGTGACGTGGTGCAAGGAATATGTGGGTCTCACCCTTCATGTTTGTGCTTTATCCACACCGTCCATCCATTTTTTCAAACTATTCACTGTAGGATCCAAACATTTTAACATAATGAAGGCTCTGTTTGACCACACAACAAGAAACAGTTGAGAATGAACGTTTACCCGTTAAAAACATATAGGTAGCCACGCAAGTTTTGGATCAAGCTTATATTTGTATTTTCCCTTCATGGAGTTCTGTGTAACCTTACTAACAGGTCAGATGACATATAAATATTACCGTGGGCTCTAAAAAGGTTTCAACGGTAGATGTTATTATCTACATTGTCCTTATTGTGGTGTGGTTTACTTTAGCTTTCGATATGCTTTAATCATTTGATTATGGCTCAAACTGAGGTGTAAAAACGGATGGATGGCACGGATAAAGCACATACATCACGGTAGGCGCTGCTGACCTCGCGATAGGAATAACAAGTAGAATTGCATGGCACATGTCATGACCATGACGGTTCGCCTACCAATAAATGCTTCCGTGGACTACAATGTTTGTTTTCTAATACGTTGATAAGGTAACAGGTATCTCAAGGAAGAAATAAATATTCGTGATAGTTTTGGCCCACAAAAGTTTTTAACGGTGGCCATTTAATCACTACTGTTTTTCTCTGTCTGAGATTTGGATCTGTATTCTTTTTATTTAGCTCGTCCTGAAATTAGCTGAAAAAGCTGGAATGATGTTATGGATATACAACATGTCACGGTGGGCGATGGTCGCGCCTGATCGAAGCCGCTCTCCTGAGATGAATATGTTGGCCAGTAAGATCACTTGCGCAAATGAGGTATTTAATTTGATAGTCGTTACATGCACCGTCATTTTCTTTGACAAAGCACACGTGTACTCATATTCAATTGCCACGTGGGCTTGAACACAGGATACGGCATGATTTTACTGGCAGATCCTTCCTCCCAACTTGGTAGCGAGCAGATACGGCAAGATGTGATTCGCAGGGCGTATGCTTCCCGAGACGCCGTCAAATGGCTGCCATGATATTCGGCCTGAGGGAGGGTAAATTCCTCTTCTCAATATGTAAAAACCCTCTAACCCTGTTTGCCGATCTACTCAGCCGAGTACAAAAATACTCCAACGTAGAAGAGCCCTTCTACTCACGCAAGGAGCCTTAAATTGTTAATATATATTGATTTTTAATATATTTTAAATAAAAATATTATATATATTTATTATGGTTTGTAAAACAAGTGTTTTGAGAATAGTCCCACATTGGAAAAATATAAAAGAAATTTTAAGAATATATGAGAATGGTGGAGTATTATAACACTTACCTATCTAGTCCGAGTATGGAGCACGAGCACAAGCTCAGTCTCAGCCATGGGCATATGAGGCAGTGTGGCTGTAGATACACTAGTGGTGCACTTTGCACTTCGTATGTCCGCATTATGTCACAGAGGGTCGCTCCTTTGCTAACTGGCACGAGACGAGTGAGAGTCGCAATACGACAGAGAACTATGGCGAGTGGCTGGTAGTCCAAAGGGCTAAATGAGGTTCTTTGGCTTATATAGAGTTTGGAAATAGAGTCTTTGTAAGGAGGTGTAACTACTCATGAAATTGATTGTTGGTCATGCATAAACCGCTAAACGTGGCAAGTCTAACAGTTAGAAACGGCAAGTCAGTGTCTCACAACAGTCAGCATGTAGCACAGCTGTTACACCACATGCAAAATGGTCAGAAACTGCTAATAACGGCTAGTTTCTCACAACAGTTAGAAACAGACATTTGGATTAAATTCCCTGGACCATAACTCCCAGCCACTATAGCCTATATATATTGGGTCTGGATGGGTTTCCAAACCATCAAAACACACTCCAGCAGACTCATACGAATATATCCTCTCTTATAAACTAGAAAGTTCAAGCAAGACAACAAAGTTCATCTGAACAATTGTTTGAAGAACAGACCAGCGATGTGGTGTACAACGATTCATCTGAACCATAGTTGAAGAACAGACCAGTGCAGTAGTCTAATTCACATTTCTTCTTCTCATTTTTTCTGAGATTTTTCCTTTTATTTTCTGCCAGAAATTGTGTAGCTGAGTTCCATTAGTGGATCTTCATGTTTGCTGAACACAGATTCACACCAGGCTTGTCGTATCCTAGGAGAAATTTGCCTGTAACCTTTCAGCATACTTAATTTACTTAAGTAGGGGCAAATAACGCTTTAAGGACAACGTTCTCATACGTGCTTCAGTCTATCCTGATTTCATATTATTTTCAGTTTTCATATTTTACAGAAAATATTATTTCTATATAATTTCTCAACAATCTTAAAGCGTTATTACTAATGGAAGCCGATAGTGTATCATCCATCAAGTTGATGAATCACGACTTGATTCGTCTTGATCGGTTCGATGGAACCAATTTTACCAGATAGCAAGACAAACTCAAGTTTCTTCTGACGGTGTTGAAGATCTTCTACATCTTAGATCCAAATTTGCAATAGTTGCCTGAAACATCTGATAAAGACACACCTGAACAGGTCGCTGCCCGCACCAAACGAGCTGAAGACGAACTCCTGTGCCATGGACACATCATGAATGCACTCTCTGATCGTCTGTATGATTTGTACACACAAATATCTTCGACAAAAGAAATCTAGACCACTCCGGAGTTCAAATACAAAGTTGAAAAGAATGTACCAACAAGTTCCTAATAGCTAAGTACTTCAACTATAACATTGTAGATAACAAACCGCTGTTAGCCCAAATATAAGAATTACAGCTAATTGTAAATAAAATCAAGGCCATTAATATTGATCTTCCTAAATCATTACAGATGGGGGCTATTATCGCTAAATTTCCCCCGATGTAGAAAGATTATAAAAAGAAGCTGTTGCATAAGACTGAGGACTACACATTGGAACAAATCTAGAAACATCTCAGAATTGAGTAAGAATCCTGCAATTGAGATAGACAGAATAATAATGGGAATTTCTTGTCTAAAGTACACACAGTAGAGATTACAAACAACAAGAATCTCGAGAAGGACGATTCCCTAAAACCCAATAAATGAAAATTCAAGAAAAACACCCAGAAGAAGAATAGAAAGTTCAAAGGCCCATGCCATGTCTGTGGGAAAACCGGGCACTATGATCGAGTTTGCTGATATCGTAAATCTAAAAAAGAAGCAAGTGTAGTAGAAGGCGATATTGTGACAATGATCACTAAGGTGAACACAATTCAAGGAAAAGTTCCTGGTTGGTGGTACGATACTGTCGCTACCGTACATGTCTGCTATGACAGATCAACCTTAAAAACCTGTGAGGAATTGACCGAAGGTCAAGAAGTCCAAATGGGTAATGAAGTCCAATCGAAGGTTGTCAGCAAAGGAACCGTCGAACTGATGTTTACCTTCGAAAAGAAAGTGATTCTGACAAATGTACTGTACATCCCAGACATGAAACAAAACCTAGTTTCTGGGAATATTGTGGGCAAACCTGGAATAAGAGTGGTGTATGAGGCAGGAAAACTGATTCTATCAAAGAATGATAACTTTGTCAAAAAAGGATATGCTTGTAACGGTATGGTTAAGTTTTCTCTCAATGAAAGTAGCACTTTTGCATATATGGTTGAATCCG
This sequence comes from Magnolia officinalis, assembly GCA_021015155.1. Taxonomy (NCBI): domain Eukaryota; kingdom Viridiplantae; phylum Streptophyta; class Magnoliopsida; order Magnoliales; family Magnoliaceae; genus Magnolia; species Magnolia officinalis. The sequence continues at coordinate 18,032 of JAJHSJ010000095.1, forward strand.
TTAGACTATGGCATGATAGATCGAGATGATCTCTTGATACTTGGAAAAGGTTTTTTTGTCATTTTGGATCGTATGCACACTTCATATTTGTCATTTTCATTTTCTGTGTATGAGATTAAACTATTCTTAGCCATGAACTTTAAGGTACTATACCCTATAAGGGGTAGAGTCAAAGGACAAGAATAGATAAGAGTGTATACGATGATTATATAGAATCTCAACGCATCTTTTTCCATCTTGTAGAAGGAGATAGAGAATATGTTATAAAAAAAAATACATATAGTGATGTAGAGCGGGTCGCGGACAGTTTCATGGCCAAGATGGATCAGAAAAGGCCCGGTTGACGACAGAAGTGATCCAGACTGTCGGACCTTAGATCGGGCGTATCTCAAGATCCGGAATGAGTTATCGGGCGTAAAATATATGATTTTGGGGTAGAACGAGCTACTTTAGCCAACCAACCCTGTTATGCTAGGTTACGCAAGCTACATTTATGAAATACCCCTGGATCGACAGTCGTTTCCCTGTTTTAATTTCATTTTTTTTAGTTTGATTATAACTCTTCATCCGTCGGGCTTTAGGAGTTGCGTCCAACGTGAAAAGAGCTTAGAATAATTAGGAGAACGGTTTGGTGAAGCCAAATAGGACACTTACTATTTTTGGCCGAAAACCTTGCGCACTAGTAGACATCACGACCGTCTATAAATAGTAAGTTTACTATTTATAGTAATTCGCGAATTCTAGGAGTTTTAGTTGTAGTTTGATTCTGATTTCTTTCCCATTACTTGGTACCCCTCTTTAAAGGGTTGTGAACTTGTTTTTATTCATTGATTAATCAATTTTGAATTTATTAGAATTTATTTCTATTTTCTGCTTTCTTTCCTCGTGGATTCGAGAAGTCTCTATGAGGAGTCCAGAGAAGTTCTGTGGATTCGGAATAGTTATCCTCTTGAGGAAGACGGTGCTCGACCTCACATCCTTCTCTACGTCAATTTGGTATCAGAACGAGGATTCCCCTCGGGCCGATGGCGAACAATGAAGGTATGAATCGAAATCCTATGGACGGTGATACAGGGATTTGTTAGTTTTCGAAAAGAATGGAAGCTTTCCACCGGGAGAGTCAGTTGACCATGCAATGGTTGCAGGTAATCCTCGACCGTCTTGCGGATGTGCTACTTCCACCCCGAGCCCTAGGCGATGCTCCACCACTTATGATTGTTCCACCACCCGTGGTTGCTATACGACACAACCCCGATTTTTGTAGATCACTACCAGTGACAAACCGTAAGGCTACACCAGATGATTCAAGTTCTAGCGATGATGACCTTAATGAGGGTTTTGCCCGACGACCAATTCATGGAAGCGATCATCTAGATCGTGCTGAAAGAGACTATTGAGGTAAGGCTGAACTTCCTAGTTTTAATGGTTTATTACATATAGAAGATTTTCTCGATTGGCTAGCCGAAGTAGAGAGATATTTTGATTATATGGACGTGCCAGATCATAAAAGGGTAAAATTGGTAGCGTTTAAATTAAAATCTGGTGCTTTTGCATGGTGGGAACAATTACAACTCTCACAAGCCCGTCAAAACAAGGTGCTCATCTCATCATGGCCACAAATGAGACGTTTTCTTCGATCACGATTTCTCCCCAGTAATTATGAGCAGATATTATTCCAACAATATCAAAATTACCGACAAAGAAATCGAATCGTCACAAATTACACTGAAGAATTTCAGCGGTTGGCTACACGAAACGATTTATCAGAATCTTAGTCATAGAAGGTGGCACGATTTATGGGTGGGTTGTGACCGACGATTCAGGATCGAGTTCAGAAGTACCCAGTCGGGACTGTGGATGAAGTCGTTCAATTGGAGGGTAGGGCAGAAACACAACTTGTAAGAGCTCCTGCTCGTCCCTATCCTTCAACTCGACCCCCCACGTCGGGTCTTACGCAGGATCCAGTGCTGACACGAGGAAAAGATCCAATAAGAGAACGTCATCAACCTCTTACAACCACAAACCGTGATACTGGGAGCAACTCATCCAGACCTCAACGTGCAACACCCACAACAGGTGGCCCGACTAGGATTCTAAATCCTTATGCTCAGTCAAGGTCGAACAATTGTTATCGTTGTGGCCAACTAGGCTACTTATCAAACACTTGTCCTTAACGTCCCGCAGCACACTTGACCATAAACGAAGGGGGCATTGAAGATGAGGCCGCAAAAGAAGACCATGACTTTGATGAACATGAACAAACCACTGAAGAAATAGCAGGTGACGATGAAGTGACGGGTGAGGATCGTGGCGAATTTCTAGTTGTGAGGCGATTACTTTATGCCCCACGAAAGAAATTACATCCACATTGACACAATGTATTTCATACTCAGTGCATTATCAATAGAAAGGTCTGTGAAGTGATCACAGACAGTGGCAGTAGCGAGAACATCGTCTTAATAGTGATGGTGGACAAGTTGCAGCTACCAACAATGAAACATCCTTCCACGTACTCAATTAGGTATATAAAAAAGGTGAATGAGACCAAGGTAACTAAACAATGCACTATCTCATTTTCAATTGATAAAAATTATAAGGATCAAATACTTTGTGACATGGTCGACATGGAAGCTTGCCATAAGCTACTTAGTCGACCTTGGCAGTCGGACCCTGATGCGACCCATCGGGGATGAGACAATGTTTACATATTCGTCAAGGATAGTTGAAAAATAATCCTTGCCCCTATGGCACCAAAGAACTACCCTGAAGCCTCTAAAGTGGAGGGGAGTTCCCTTTGACCATTCGAAATTTCATGGAGGAATCCAAAGAAACCGGCGAAGTATACGCTATAGTGGTAAAGGACGAGGCAGAGGAACCCTCAAACATCCCTCCAAGTTTAAGACTGTTGCTAAATGAATTCAAAGAAGTCTGGCTTAAGGATTTACCTGATGAATTGCCCCCCATGAGGGACATCCAACATCACATGACCTTGTCCCTAGGGCTCGCCTGCCTAACCGCCCTCATTATCGGATGAGTCTGAAGGAGTGTGAGATACTTCAGAGGTAAGTGAAGGAATTGATCCGTAAGGGTCTCTTGAGAGAGAGCATGAGCCCATGTGTCGTACCAGCATTATTAATGCCAAAAAAAGATGGATGCTGGCACATGTGTGTCGACAGCCAGACAATCAATAAAATTACCATCAAATATCGGTTCCCAATACCATAGTTGGACGACATGCTCGATATGCTAGAAGGGGCCAAGGTGTTCTCTAAACTATATCTAAGGAACGGGTACCATCAGATTCGTATCCGACCCAGTGATGAGTGGAAAACGGAATTCAAGACCAAGGAAGGGTTGTATGAGTGGTTGGTCATGCCATTCGGCCTATCGAATGCACCAAGTACTTTTATGCGTTTGATGAATTGATGTTTTATTTAAACCAACATGATTTAAATGATTTTTAAAATCGCAAGTATACGAATCAGATGTAGATACAGTATGTATTACGAGATCGTTCCCACGAGGACTGGTCGTCACAATTCAAATCTATGATTCTCCTTAACTAATCCAACAAATAATGGAGCGAATTACTAAGCACAATTCTATGAAAAAAATAATTGAGAACAAGGAAGAAAATTCAATCAGAGAGAGCACTAGGACTTTCGAATCCACCCCTAATCATCCTATCCCTTGTTTTATCTGTTGATTCACCCTAATCTAGATTGATACAACTTATATAAAGAAAGCACAATCTGTGTCCTTAGTCGGGCATACAGAATGTCTAATCTCCTAAAGCAATGCAATGAATAACACATTCTATGTCCTTGGTCGGGCACGTAGAATGTACAATTCATTAAAGCACCCTGTTTCTTCCTCTATAGGAAACCTGTTCATGATCAGACACAAACACCTAGAATAAGCATCCAGACAACATCCATATATAGAATCTGGTCAAGTTCATAGATGGAGAAGTACAGAATTTAACCCAATCAAGCACGCTAGAGAAAGAAACAAACCAATCTAATTAAAGTAAATTCAACATATAACAATGGATATTCAAATTAGGGGTTTCATCTCAGCCCTAGCTGAGAGATTAGTAATCCATAAATTCAATTAGGGAGATAGAAAAATAAGTTTGATAAAATAAAAACATCCCCCTTTCTCTCTTCCTTTCTTCTCTTTCTTCTTCTCTGGATCTGCTCTGGTTCTCCTCATAGCCTTCTATTTCTCTCCTAGATCCCCTTTCTCAAGCTCTTCTCTTCTTTTATACATGGCAGAGAGGTGGAGAGGAGTTGCCTTCCTAGAAAGAGTCGGTGGAAAGGTTTTTACGCACCACCGTGCGTAGCTTGCTGTTGCACAGTGGAAGCCGCAAAGCACCTGCGTTTGGCTCAGATTTTGAAATGGAAGGTGGCCTACCCTTGGAGTTTGACTCCATGATTGGGGTCTTGACCCACTGATGAACCTTCTGAACGGTCTGGATCATCCATCCGAACGTCATTATCGACGCGTAACAACCCGAAAAATCCGGGTTTCTTCGGATGCACGCCTGCGTAAAGACTCCTATAACCGATGCTACATTAGCTGTGGGGCCCACATGCCTTGGTTTTTGAAGAATCAGTGCTGTTCATTGTATTCCCCTCGAAAAACCAGTTAGGAAAGGGAATTTTTGGCCATCCTTTGGTGCAACCCACTTAATCTTTAAAGCCACCGTCCGTTTTGTATTTGAATGGTTATGATCTCATTCTATTTGTTTCTTCAAATATTGCCACCTAGGCCTTAGTAACATGGGCCTTGGAAATCCAATGGATGGTCTGGATTGGACCGTTGATGTACGGTGGTGGCCCACAACAGAAACCGCAAGTCTCTGTTTGCGGACGCTGTAACAGAAACGGAGATTTCTGTTTTTGTGCTAAAGTCGGTCGGTCAAACCGACTTTGACCAAGTCACTCGGTCTGGTGTGACGCGGCTATGTATGTACTCAATGCACACGCCACACATACAGGACCCACTGTAATGTTCCTGAGGGATCCGTTCCGTTCATTCCTTCTCTCAAATCTTTTAAACAGTTGGGACTAAAATTGAGTCATATCCAGATTGCAGGTGGGCCCCAAATCGGGAATTAAGGGGCTGATCTGTCTGTTAGGTCACTTCCATAGTGATCCAATGGTTGAAATTTAATATGTACGGTTGATTTTTGGATCTCATCACATGTATGCAGTTTCGAGCCAATCAGATAGCTGAAACCATGTAATCTTGCATTCTGGACCCTTTTCGGGCCCCTTTGGCTTCTTTCCTCAGATTCTAGGCATGTAAATTCTTCACTATTAGTTCTTTGGAGTCTATCCTGTGCTCTGGTGACTTTGGATCATCAAATCCATGCTTTTAATTCTCTTTTCAGTCTAACGCTCATTATTACGTCCTGCAATGAAAACACGATTAAAACACTACATTAAACCTTATCATATACGTAAAATTCAGCAATAATCGGGGTCTGATATGCAATATTTGACCCTCATTACAACCCCCAACCAGCATTTTGCTAGTCCTGAGCAAAACATGCAAAAAATAATTTCAGAGATAAACGACAGTTCCTGTAAACCCAAGTGACTTATGAACAAATAGTCGAGATGTGAGAGTTCAAAGATTCATGAATGATGAGTAGAAATTTCTCCTGGAATCAAGCTTGCAGTAAACTTCATAATCCAGTTCACAATATTTATCCATCAATTAGAACATTCTAAACATTGAGTTCCATGAGTGTATAACTTGGCTTACGATCATTAAGAGATCCAATTGTCAATTACATGATATCATTGGTAATTAACAACGGAGTGCATGACAACCAAACCTGAAACCAACACTTGCCTTACAGATTAACTTTTCATTCTACCAGCCCTTGATTTTCTTTATGAATAGTACGCTAAGGAGGGGAATCAAATCCTCACCTATAGGGAGCAAACCTATGGTGAAAATTTGTCGCCTAACTTTTTCTGAATGTCAACCATGGGGAATCGAATATACACCTATAGGGAGCAAACCTATGGTGAAATTCGATCGCCCAATCCTTTTCGCAGGTAGCTCTCTTGTAGCTGGATATTTCCATTTTCATTCATTCTTCTTTTTGAACATGATGTACAAATTCCCCAAGTTGGTTCCTTTCATGCTTAATGATCACCAAGTTACAATTCAATATCGAACTGAAACCTTAATGAGTAAGCGAGATGTGATATGTGAAATCATGGCTCAATCAATGTTTACAACTTCTAATCATGGATTATCAATTCAAAATTGACTGTGAAATCAAGCAGATGGCCGAATCCAAGAGTCATAAGTTACCCATATTCTCGACTATCCGTCAAAATCACTTTGAATTCATCAGAAATTCCAGAAAAATTTTAAAAATTTTCACAATTTCCGCTCAAGACCAAGAGAATACTGATTAGGTAATCTCCCACCCCCAACCTAAAATCTACATTGTCCTCAATGTAACAGAAATAAACATGTGATGCACATGAGACAACGAAAAGAAAAGAGGAGTGAGGGAAATATAGTACCTGGACGGAGAATCAAGAGGCTTTCCAAAAAATATCATCGTAAAAGCGAGTCAGCACAAGAGAGAAATCAGCAAAATACAAAAAATAAAATCATAAAAGATCCTACCTATACCACTTTCGCAGGTGCTCTCGATTGCATTTAGCGTATGCAACAAGCCTTTAAACCCCTAGGTTACCCCTAGTGGACGAGTTATAGTCTCGTGAGGGTTTGCAGCAATGTTACCCACAAACATTGAAGTAACTAACTAGGAAAAAGTAATACAATAAAATAAAAGGCTGGATTGCCTCCCAGGAGCTCTAAGTTTAACGTCTTCAGCCTGACAAGAACGGAACATGAATTAACTAATCTTTATAACCAGGGTCCGCCAAAGAAATTACCTCAACACCTTGATTAACCAATCTCAGACAAGTAATGTGAGTTCCTATGAACTGTGCTATCTGAAATGAGGTGAATGATACTATCATCTAATAATTTACGGACTTCTGATCGAACGACTTCTTCCACGTTAGGATTACGCTTCCTTTACATTTCACGTGACATTTTCGCAACATGATCCATACATACAATGGGACATACTCCCTGTATTTCCGCTATCTTCTGTTCAATTTCTGCCTTATATGTCCTAAGAACATTAAGCAACCTGCTCTCTTTTGCCTTCTCAGAGTTAGAAACTGTGCTGTCAGGTAAAGTCTCAGAGGGACCCAACAATGCATACTCAAGATCTGTAAGTAACTGTTTAACATCAAGTGCAGGTGACTTCTCAATAGATGGGACCGGTTTAGACTCAGAGGGATGAAGAGGTTCCACTTTCGCTCTCCATTTTTCAGTCCCCAATATAGGAGTAGAGTCGAGCAGTGCATTGACTTCGTGGATGGGACTATCTATGTCAAAATCCATGCCATATTGTGCTAAGTAGGTCTCAAGTGGATCTTCAAAAGATTTAAGGAAGGAGTCCTGCACTAGACTCTCGATCACGTCCGCTTCAAATATGTCTTCCAAATCTACGGATTGTTGTCCAGCATTAAAGACATTGAGTTTAATATTCATGTTACCAAAGGACATCTTCATAACTCCATTTCTGCAATTTATAAGAGCATTAGATGTGGCCAAAAATGGACGACCCAAGATGACCGGGATCTGACTAGTCGGATTCCGGACAGGCTGAGTATCTATAACGATGAAATCCACTGAAAAATAAAACTTATCAACCTGGATTAGCACATCTTCAATAACACCCCGGGGCACCTTGACAGATCTATCACCTAGTTGTAATGTTACTTTAGTCAGTTTTAACTCACCAAGTCCTAGCTGCTCATAAACCGAATATGGTAACAAATTGACGCTCGCCCCTAAATCAAGCAATGCCTTCCCGATCTTATGATCTCCTATGACGCAAGAAATAGTGGGAGCTCCTGGATCCCTAAATTTAGGAGGGGTGTTATGTTGAATCATGGAGCTGAGTTGCTCTGCAAGGAAGACTTTCTTATGAACATTCTGCTTACGCTTTTGAGTGCATAAATCTTTAAGAAACTTAGCGTAAGCAGGGACTTGCTTGATAGCATCAAGTAACGGAATGTTGACTTGCACTTTTTTAAACACATCCAAGATTTCATCAAAGTTGTTTCTTTTCTTTATTGGTGTCAAACGTTAAGGAAAGGGTGCTTTGGGCACATAGGGTGGCACATTAGTGGCTCTTGGAGAGTCAGAGAGCTTTTGGACTTTGGATGCATTAGTGTGTCTCTCTGCTTCATCTCGATCTTCTGCTTTGGAATTTGATTCATCCATAGGCATCTCTATTCTGTTGTCAATCTGTTTGCCTGACCTAAGGGTAGTGATTAATTTGGCTTGCTCACGATATTGCTCTTAGTTGGAATTAGAGCCAATCTCATACTGTCCCTTTGGATTAGCCACAGGTTGGCCAGAGAACTTACATTTCTCTCTCTCATTCAATACGGTAGCTAATTGACCCAACTGTACTTCCAGCTTGGCAATGGATTGCGTATTTGCATGTAAGCTTTGTTGGTTGGCTAGTAAGGTTTGTTGGGTGTCTTTTTAGAATTGGAGAGAACTCTGCATAAAAAGATTGAGTGTTTCTTCAAGAGATGGTTTCCGTAATTGTGAGGGACCTTGTTGATATTGCGGAAACTGTTGAAGTTGTTGATTGCCAGCTTGAGGGTAAGGTTGCATGGGAGGATTTCTAGATGGTCCTCCTTGTTGTGGTCCTTTTTCTCAAGAGAAATTTGGATGCCTAGCCCAACCTGGGTTGTATGTTTCTGAGTAAGGATTATTCCCAGGTCTTTGAAAAGTGTTCATTACATGTACTTGTTCAAAGAGAAGTTCTAGAAATGCTGCACTAGATGGACAAGACTGCGTAGGATGGGCAGGACTAGAACATATGGCACATGCCTCAAATTGAGTTGTTTGTGGAGGTCCATTATACAACATCAGAGCATCAACCTTCTTTGTCAGGCCATCAATCTTGGCATAGAGATCTGGCGTGACTCCTATCTCATATATACCACCTCTCTTCTGTGGTTGGGGACTTCTTTCACCTCTATTTGAATAGTCCCATTGCTGGGAGTTTTCGCACAAAGTTTCAAAGAAATTCCACGCTTCGACATCGCTTTTGGTCATGAACGACCCTCCACTAGTGGCATCAACCATGAGACGGTTCTGGGGTGTCAGACCGTCATAGAAGTATTGATCTTGTTGCCACTTCTCAAAACCATGGTGTGGACATTTAAGAAGCAAGTCCTTCCATCTTTCCCAACATTCATGAAAGTGCTCACCCTCTTTTTGTGTGAAATTAGTGATTTCTCTACGGAGAGCATTAGTTTTGTGAACTGGGAAGAACTTGTTTAAGAACTTCCTAGACAGGTGATCCCATTTAGTGATCGACCCCACTTCTAGAGAATTCAACCATGCTTTTGCCTTATCCTTCAAAGAAAAAGGAAAAAGGCGCAGGCGGATCAAATCATCTGAGAAGTTTTGGAACTTAAAGGTAGAACAAATGTTTAGGAATTCTTTCACATGATGATATGGGTCCTCCTGGTCTAAACCATAAAAGGACGGTAACAATTGTATGACCCCTGGTTTAAGTTCAAAGTGTGTTGCCGTTGTGGCTGGTAACACTATGCAAGAAGGTGCATTAAACTGGACAGGGGCTGAATAATCCCTAAGCGTTTTAACTTCATTCTCGTTTGCCATTTCAACTGGAAGGTTCCTTGCTCTTTTATGAAATGTTTTTTCTATTTCGGGATCAGCAGGTGCTAGTTCTATGTTCAGAGATCTACGTCCTAGCATAAACTATGTTATTGCAATGTAAAAAGAAACGAAAACTAAACTAAGATGCAACCTAAGAAAAATAAAACTAGAACTAGAATTTATGAATTCCTAAAAATAAAATAAAACTATGTGAACAAGAATTGGAAGGAAGAACTCGGAAAAGGAGATGATGGATGTCTGAAGATTTGAGGAGCTCCTCCTTTTGAAGACAATCTTATTTAGCAGCTTCCTTCCTCAATTCCTGTAAACATAACAAAAACAAATTAAATTTCCTAAAATAATTTTGGAAAAATCCTAAGCTAAAAAGGAAAGTTTCTAATCTTAGAAGTAACAAGCTAAGTTAGTTCCTAAAAAATTTTCAAAACTAGAAATAAAAGGGTACTTGAAAGAAGGATCTAAAGTGAAAATTAGAAGAATTTCTAAAAAGGAAACAAATCCAAATTCTAAAAATAGGAATTAGAGAAAGATGGAGAATTTAGAAAGAGGTTACCAAATTAGAAATATATGTCAGGACCCTACAATACAGGAAATAGGTTAGTTTCTAAAATAAAGAGAAACCACTAATCTAACGTTAGTAAAAATCTTAAGCTATGAATTATGATAAGAAGGAATCTTAAATTCAATTTGGACCGAAACAGTCCTCGGCAACGGCGCCAAAAACTTGATGTTTTATTTAAACCAATCTGATTTAAATGATTTTAACTCGCAAGTATACGAATCAGATGTAGATACGGTATGTATAATGAGATCGTTCCCACGAGGACTGGTTATCACAATTCAAATTTACGATTCTTCTTAACTAATCCAACAAATAGTTTTGCTAATAATTAAGTAAACTAACAGAAATCTATGAAGAATAACTGAGAACAATGAGTAGAATCTAATCAAAGAGAAGACTAGGACTTTCGAATCCACTCCTAATTATCCTGACCCTTGTTTTACCTGTTACTACGCTTTTAATATCCTTTTACCATCAACGCTCCTGATTTCGTTCTGCAATGAAAACACGATTAAAACACTCCATTAAACCTTATCATGTACGTAAAATTCGGCAATAATCGGGGTCTGATATGCAATATTTGACCCTCATCATGAATCAAGTTCTAAAACTGTTCACTGGCTGATTTATGGTAGTATATTTTAATGACATATTGATATATAGTCAGGATGAGGCGGAGTACAGGAAACATCTCAGGCAAATGCTACAGGTCCTACCAATTAACAAGTTGTACCTCAACTTGAAGAAGTGTAGTTTTTTAACTGACAACCTTTTGTTTATAGGATTTGTTGTGACATCCACAGGTATCTGTGTGGACGATGAAAAGGTGTGAGCTATTAGGGAATGGTCGATCCCGACAAACATTCATGAGGTGAGGAGTTTTCACGGGTTGATGACTTTCTATCATCGATTTGTGTGAAATTTTAGCACCATATTCGCGCCTATAACAGATTGCGTGATAAAAGGACCGTTCCAGTGAACCGATAAAGCTGACAAGAGCTTTCATGAGATCAAGCATCGTTTGTCTACAACACCGGTCTTGGTGCTTCCTAATTTGACAAATTGTTTGAGGTTGAGTGTGACGCTTCATACGTCAGAATTGGAGGAGTATTATCACAGGAAGGCAGGCCAGTAGCCTTCTACAACGAGAAGCTCAGCGAAGCCTGAAAGAAGTGGTCGACTTATGAGCTTGAGTTGTACGCAGTTGTTCAGGCACTGCGACATTTGCGGCATTATCTTATTCAAAGAGAGTCTGTTCTGTACACTGACCATCAAGCATTAAAGTTTATTAATAGTCAGACTAATATGAATCGTGTGCATGATAGATGAGTTATGTTTTTATAGGAATTTACGTTCGTTCTGAAGCACAAGTCAGGGCAGAAGAACAAAGTGGTTGATGCACTTAGCCGTCGTGCATCACTACTTGTTATAATGAGCGACGAGGTGATCGGCTTCGACTGTCTTAAGGAGCTATATGTCGAGGATGAGGACTTCAAAGATTCTTAGATGAAGTGTCAAGAAGGTCACTGGGGTGACCTTCATATACAAGACAATTTTCTCTTCAAAGGGAATCGATTGTGCATCCCCCAAAGTTCTCTGAGGGAGCAGATTATTCAGGAGCTACATGGATGTGGCCTCGGTGGATACCTTCGGTGAGATAAGACGCGAGCTCTTGTGGAAGACTGGTATTACTAGCAGCAATTAATACGTGATGTGGGAAAAGCCGTACAACATTGTCATGTTTGTCAGACCTCCAAGGGGCAATCTCAAAATACGGGCCTCTACACCCCGTTACCTGTGCCTGACAGTCCTTGGGAGGATTTATTAATGGGCTTCGTGCTTGGTCTCCCATGAACATAATGCGACATGGATTCGGTGTTTGTGGTGGTAGATCATTTCTCCAAAATGGCGCACTTTATCCCATATAAGAGACCCTCGATGCAACACACGTGGCGAATCTATTCTTCAGAGAGGTCGTACAGCTACACGGGGTGCCTAAGACCATTACTTATGATCATGACACGAAGTTTATTGGCCACTTTTGGTGGACTTTGTGGACTCGATTCGATACACGACTTCAATTTAGCAATGCTTACCACCCACAGACTGATGGGCAGACCAAAGTTGTGAATTGCACGTTAGGAAACCTCCTTCACTGTATTTCAAGAGAAAAACTGAAGCAGTGGGATTTGGCCTTGTCTCAAGCAGAGTTTTCATTCAACAACATAATGAACCGCTCGACAGGAAAATCACCGTTCCAGATTATTTATGGACGAGTGTCACACCACACACTTGACTTGGTCCCTCTACCTAAGCACCCAGGCACGAGCATTGCAGCAGAACATATGACAGACAAATCATGGGTATCCATGTGAAAGTACAAACCAAGCTACATGCCTCGAACAAGAAGTATAAGGAACAAGTGGATAAGCACCGGCGACAAAAAGTGTTCGAAGTGGGCGACCGCGTTATGGTCCATCTACGCAAAGAGAGATTTTCAACCGAGACGTACAATAAGTTGAAAAATAAGAAGATTAGACCTGTCACAATCATTCGAAAGATCAATGACAACGCTTATGTTGTTGTAACGCTCTAAACATCGGGGGTCGAGCAAAGCTCAATTCCCAAGTTATACGCATCACTTATGCAACATAGATAATGATGTTTAAATGTTGTCCATATTAATACATTTAAACATGAGTGGGATTATACTAAATTAGCATATCATACTCCAGAGTTAATATAATTAGGGATGCGGAAGACTAAGATAAATATATAAAGTGTACAAGTGTTTCACAACCTCCAGAGTATGAGTATGTTACCTGGCTGAATATATGCTTGTATGGTTCCAAAAATTTACAAAATATCAAAGTGTAAATGTCCAACTAATCCATAAGTCTTTGTAATCCAGTCGAATCAGCATGGGGTCTACATAGACCCGTCTGAGAGCTGAACGTAGGAGAATCCTTCCTCCTCGCCTACGAAGTCTAACTCCGTTGTATAGACTTCGCCATCACCTGCATCTAAACCAGAGTCTGGTTGGTGTTTTAAAACACCATCCCATGTGGGAATGAGTAGCTAATTCAGTGGAACTATAAAGCAAAGGTTAACATGTTATCAATTCAGTCAAGCAGTAATGATAAAGCAACACATCAAACAATCCTAGCTACTCTTATTAATGCAAGGATGATATGGGAAAATGATGTATGCCCTAGCCTGCACTCCCTCAGCGACTTCATCTCACGGTTGCGCATGGCAAACTCCCTAAACGTGCGCTTCCTCGCCAAAGCATATGCAATGCAGTGCATGATCGTGTTAGCTAAGTAGTTAATTAGGCTTATTCACACGACAGATTCGGGAAGTTAAGGTACCTCCCTTTTATATCATTTACCCAAACGATGATCCATCTAGGGTCATCAATCATAGTTAATCACATACGATAAGCAAGTTATAGGGCAACATCCCCCTGATTTAAAAGCAATGGATAGGCAAGTTCAATTGATTATACTCGAGGTCACTTCACCAACACCCTACCAACTGGAGCGCTATTTTCGAAGCGGGTCCGGATCAGAAGATATACCCCAACCCACGTTGGGACCGCAGTCAGGCTGTGCCGATGTAGGCCGACAGCTCGAATACAGTGTCCCATACCATCGTATTTGGCTCACGAGTTTCGGTTGCTCATTGGACACTACGGGGAGGCTCATCACCCCAGCGTAGGCTAACAGCTCGACCACGGTGTCCCATACCACCATGCCCGGCTCATGAGTCTTAGTAGATCATGGTACGAAGGTTGAAGCGAGCTTTACATTGGTAAGTGGTGCCTTAGATTCAAGCAGTATCATCCATACATGGTAAACACACAATAGGCTAATCAGGTTATTTGACAAGTTTGATTAGTACCAGTGCATGCTGAATTAATCGACATGGAGTGCGTGAGCACTCCACGTGGCCTAACTACTGTCGAAAATCATCGTATGACTCGCATTCATCGAACGTATCCAATGTGGTGAATCTAGTTCGGCCACTCAACCGGGAACCGTTACCGATTGCCTGGACTACGTAGTAGTCCCAATCATACTCAATTACAATAGGTAATCTCACATGTGATAGTCAAAACCGTGTTTAACAAGATAAGGAAAATGAGAATCCTATCTTAACACCCTCATTAAATACATTTCAACAAACATTTTCTCATTCAGACATTTTATCAAACACTTAGACTACACATTTCAACATACATATAATAAATTAGTTATAACATATATTATGGCAAATCCTTTCACCAAGGAGTTGTTATATGTATAACAAACATAAATTCTAGATTAATAATCATGGGAGCATAAATCATAATTTCCTATTCATTCAAACATTTCAACAAACACATGGAATGCATTTTAGTATACAACCTAGTTTACACATACATGATATATCGAAAACATCGTAACTAAGATCATATGGCAGCAATCAAGTTAGACATAAATCATTGCTGACATTGAAATCCTTGAAAACAATAACCTAAATGTTTATAGTCCGCACCTTTCGTCGGTTTACTCATTTCGAACTCGGTTCGAAACCTACACTTCCGTTTACAGAACAACAACTACCTAATTCACGAAAGAGATCAGCTACTTCATCGATTCCTCTATTCAGATTCCTAAAACAAAATTATGGTTAGGATTTCTTACCAAAATCGGAATCGAAACAGGTTGAGCAGCATAGTAGAGAGGTGAATCGATGTGAGGAGTTGTGGGAAAAGATCCCAGCAACTATCTTCAACAATCCTTCTTCCTTCCTTCCACTTTTCTCTCCTTCTCTCTCTCTCTCTCTCTCTCTCTCTCTCTCTCTCTCTCTCTCTCTCTCTCTCCCCTAGGGTTTTTAGGAAATTCGTATGAGAGAGAGAAGGGGTGGTTTAAGGCCATTATATAGGCCCAGAACTGATGTCAATGGCCCTAGGTCCATGGTATACTTGGGTTACAGCCAAAAGGCGTCTGTTTCGAGCAAATGGAGCTCATCTGGAGGTCCATTACTCACATACGGCTTGGAGAAAGTTCCCTGACGATGGATCGAAGCCAGTTTACGATTTCGGTACAATCAGATTAGTGGATCGACCGTGGAGGACTGGTATCAGTTCAACGGTCATCATCGCTGGATCGGGGCCACAAGTATACCGGTATGTGCAGGAAAATTTCTCTGATCCAAGGGTATAGTTGGGTCAGAATCTGGCGGTCTAAAACCTTAAATTTGGCCTGCAAGCGAACGACCCAATTCACTTAAGTTTGAGTTCATTTTCAAAAGATATTCGCGTTTCGCACACACTTCGCTCCAAGCTCAAGTTGTACGTTTCTATATACTATTTGGATTGAATTCCCGTGATGGCTATCAAGCCCAGTATGGTGGTTATAACCTTATAGTTTCGCGGTAATTGGACTTTCGACGCACGGTCCAGGTCTGATACAAAGTTTCAATGTGCTCCCGAGAGCAACTGGGTTTTGGGATTTCTCCTAGGTTCTTAAGTAATGTTGAGTTAGTGATTTTAATTGTTTTGAGTCTTATAGTTTATATAGAAAGTGGTTCAAGCCAAATCCGTCGATCATTTAGTTTAGTACTTAACTAAATTCTGCCCTAATTACAACCGAATAAGGTCTTAGGGTAGTTTTATGCCCCTTTTTGGCACTTTTAGTTAGTATATTATTTTAATTATTTTTTTAGTAGTTTATAATCAAGTTTACTTTATCTCTACCAAATTTCATTAGATTTCATATTGTAGAAAAATTCTAAAAATTCTAGAAGTAGCAACTGTCCGGACCAATAATTTTTGAACAGTTGTTACCTCAACCTAGATTCAACTATATTAAAATATTTATTATATTTTTCACTTATTTTTATATGAAACTAGACTTATCAAGATTCAATCTAGCTTTTGAATCACCTAAATTGGAGTTATAACAAGGGAGATATGACTTTTTGAAATCAGTCAAAAACTATAGAAAACTGCAACGAGGGTCCACCGAATTTTCAGTGTACTGCGAGGCATCGCGGTCAGCACAATTGCATTGCGGTATGCTATCCTGTTTGGTGGTGGTTTCACCGCCCGATATTTGAAATGGGCATATCTTTCAATTTGGAATGAGTTACGTGACGTGCTATATTTGAAGTTGGGGTAGGAGAAGCTGATCTATCTAAATAACCTATTTATTTTGTGAGATTCCATAAAGTTAATGGTCAAAAATCCATTTTATTTATATATTTACTATTTATAGTAAATTTTTGTTTAAGTATTGTTCTTTATCATTTAAACTTTAGGATTAGTGTTTAATATGAAAGCACTTAGAAAAATTTAAAGAATAAGGTGGTAAAATGTGAGATTTTGAAGGGAATGGGTTAAGAAGGGGATTTGTGACTTTGGGATTAAGTTCTGAGAAGTAAATAAGGTGTTATGATAGACCCATTTCCTAAGGACGTCTAACTCTAAGTTAGCAAAAAATCCGAGACATTACAGTTATTTATCTTCCAGATGACATGGCGATTTCACGGACTTTCAACGTCGCGGACCTGACCAAGTATCATGAACCAGACCAGGATGAGAACTCGAGGACGAAATCACAACTCAAATCGAGATTCAATTGCTAGAATTGTAGCCTCTCCATGGCTACATGGCATCGCAAATCTGAAACATCATATCTAAGTTTTTTTTAAAAATATATATACGAGTCGAGTTTCAGATCAAGTCGAGTGACTATCGAGTTGGATTTTGGGTCAAGTCGAGTCGAGTTACTAGGTGACTCGAACTCGACTCATTTTGAATTCAGATTGGACGAAGTCAGGTCAATTAGGATCGACTCACCCACTCCATTCGTATCGAGTCGCACGAGTCGAGTTTACCGAGTTGTCACTTGCCTAACCCTAATCACGGTGAAGCCCACGAAGGTTTTTTTATTTTTAGTAGCACACAATACCAACATTGGTGTTGTGTACTATGCCACGTGATCCAAGTGTAAAAGAAAGAACCCGACAACTCCAAATCCCCCTATGTGAGTGAGACCCATCTAATCGTGTACATTGAATATCTATCTCATCTATCCATTTTGCGAGCTCATTTTACAAAGTAGGCCAAAAAGTGAAGCCTATCCAAATCTCAAGTTGACCATACTACAAGAAACCATAGTCAATGATTATTAAAACCTTTTGTAGGCCACAAATGGTTTGGATCAAGCTGATATTTGTGTTTTTTCTTTCGTCCGGGCTGTGTGACCTTATCAACAACGGATTGGATGGCAAATAAACATTACAATGGACAATGAAGTCTTCAATGGTCGACATTCAATGACCACTGTTTTTGTGGTGTGGTCCACCTGAGAGTTGTATCTGCATCATTTTTTGTACAATTCTCTGAAATAATATGAGAAAATGGGTGGATGGGGTAGATATACAACGCATAGATCAAGGTGGGCCTACGGTGAGGATTCTACAGACATCACTCATCTTGGGTCATAGCTAATATTCCTTATTAATCGGGCAGATTTTGTAAATACTTTTTTTATCTTATCAAAATTGCCGTGAGATGACGTGACCTAATTAAATTTGGGGCCCACTATGATGTATGTGTTGTATCCACATTGTTCATCCATTTGGAGAGATCATTTGAGGGCATGATCAAAAGAATGAGGCAGATCCAAAACTGGTGTGGACCCCACCACATAAACCAGTCATGAGGAGAGTGACGTCCACAGTTGAAGTCTTCCTAAGGTCCACTGTGATTTTTATTTGAGAACCAACCTATTTATAAGTTACACAGACGCTAAAGAAGGGAAAACACAAATATCAGCTTGATCGAATACTTTTGTAACCCTTAGAAGTTTTTAATGGTGGGGATGACTCTCTCCACTATTTTCTATTATAGGGTTCACTCGAGTTTTGGATCTAATTCATTCTTTGGCTCATGCCCTAAAATATTGTCTCCAAATCGATGAATGGTGTGGTTAGAAAACATAGATCATGGTGACCTCTCTTTATTAGCGAGTCTCGCTGTTCAACCCGTGCGCTGAATCCGCAAATGAAGGAAGCGGATTGCGCAGCGATTTAGCATACTGAGTAATGTCTTTCGGGTCCACCGTGATTTACGTATTTCATCCACTCCGCCTATCAATTTTACCAAATAAATTTAGGGCTTGAGACAAAAAAATGAAGCTTATACAATATTCAAATGGACCACACCAAAGGAAACAGTTGAATTGGACATTTACCGTTGAAAATTTCTCAGGGGCTATAAAAGTTTTGGATCAAGCTTATATTTGTGTTTTCTCTTCATCCATGTCCGTATGATCTTATGTACAGGTTGGATGACAAATAAACATAATTGTGGGGCCTAGTAAGGTTTCAACGGTGGAAATCATTATCCCCACCGTTTATTGTGATATGATCCACTTGATATCTCGATATACTTCAGTTTTGGGCTCAACCCATTAAATAATATGGAAAAACGGATGGACGACGTGGATAGACCACATACATACAAGGTCGGCTTAACTGAGTTTACTCAGTATGTCAAGAGCAAGAGCATACCGTACTCAGTATGCAATCCGATTTCCGGAGGAAACCGTCCAATGGCGTTAGACTTTTCCTGAAATATAAATTTTTTTAAGTATATTTAAAAAATCGGGTGATGTGGCACTTGGAGTGACGTGGACCAATAATAATAGTTGATTCAGTGGGAAACAGAGGATCCGCCCTCCTTCCCGATAGCATATACTGAGGAATCAGTGTAAAGATCGAACGCTATGCACCAGTATCATTCCCAAATTAATGAAAGAATCGGCGAACGTTTAAATCCAAATGATCTAATAAATGAGACTCTAAATAGTATATACATCAAATATTCAGTGTATATTCCATACAGGGTACAATTCCTCATTCACGAAATCAAAATGGAACAAGAACGAGAAGCCGGACCGTCCCCAATACATGAGATTTGCCAATAGCATATACACCGAAAGCTTCAGTGCATAAATTAAGGAATCGGTGTAAAGATCTTACGCTCTGCACCAGAATCATTCCCAAATTAATGAAAGCAACGAGACGTCGACGAATGAATGAATCCGACTGCTCCAATGAATGAGACTCGACATAGCATATACATCAAAATATTCAGTGTATATGACATACGCGGTACCATTCCTCATTCCAGAAATCAACATAGAACAAGAACAAGAACCAGAGCATCCCCAATACATGAAACCTATCGAAAGCTTATACACCGAAAGTTTTGGCACTGGCATCTGTTGGCGTCACAGGCAATCCCACTTCGCCGGACTGGAAGCTATGTATCCAGAACAACAACTGATGTACTATTGACACGTGTATCAAGGTTAATACTAACACCAACAACAACAATCTCCCTCTCCTCTCTTTAAAATTAATCAATATAAAACACAGCAGGTAATCAAAATAAAACGACGAATTCATCATGCGTCGTTTGAGCTGTCCGTCCTAGCAACTTGTGAGATTGATATCATCGGCTACAACCACAACCATATCATAAAGCCTACCAAAGTAATACCATAACAAACAGAAATAACTACAAGGATGATATTATATTATTTGGAAAAAAAAAATATCATCCCAAGGGAAGGTATTCTAGACTTTTTCATCAAGGACAGACTGTCCATCGCAAGATTTGCACGCGCGCTTGTTGGAGTTCTTGAGGAATATGAAAAAGAAGTAAAACCCAGAAACGGTGCTGAAGGCGGCCATTGCCCAGACGATACACTTCATCTCCATAATCATCATCACTGCAGCAGGATATGCAAAAACGATGTTGAGTGCAGTGAGCACAGCCCAGATAGGAACCTTCAATGTCTCTCTCTTGCCTGAATTTTTGGTGTTCGATGGTAGAGATGGAGGAAGAGAAATAAAGCATGAGGAGGACATACACCGTGACGATGAATGAAAATGCCCAAGGATTATCTAATGATCGGACGGCTATGATGCTGTATTGACAGTTACAAAACAGATGCCTAATATGGACACAACGAAAATTGTGTCTGAATTGGATTTGGGTGGGGGTTCTTTGAAAGAGGGGAGAGGCTTGTTTTACCGTATCTGACATGATGAACTGCTGAAATGGATGCCGGAGGCAAAGTTGGGAAAGAGCGGTGGAAGAAGATGAACTGCTGAAATGGATGCAGGGGGCCGGCAAAGCTAACTAAGTTGCTTGCTCTTTTATAGATGTGATTGTGTTTTGTAGGGAAGAGATGATCAGAGCGTCGAGTCTTGTGAAGCTTCGATTCACATCCCAGTCAACTCATAGCATTGGAAGACAAACATCGTGGTCCAGGGAAGTATGTTTTTGATAGGCGAACCGTCATGACATGGGCAACACATTGCTGTTTGTTATTCGCGGGGTGAGCTTTTCACAAGCAACCTCTACCATTGCAGGACTCTGCAGAGTCCACCTTGATGTATGTGCTTTATCCGTGCCGTCCATCCGTTTTTACACTTCAGTTTAAGGTATAATCAAATAATTAAAGCATATCGAAAGCTAAAGTAGACCACACCACTACAAGAACTATAGAGATAATGACATCTACCGTTGAAACCTTCTTGGAGCCCACGGTAATATTATATGCCATCCTACCTGTTCGTAAGGTTACAAAGACCTCGACGAAGGGAAAATACAAATATAATCTTGATCCAAAACTTTTGTGGTTCCAGGATGTTTTTAACGGCAAACGTTCAATATCCACTTTTTCTTGTGGTGTGGTCAAATAGAGCCTTAGATATGCTTAAATTTTTGGATCATGCCATTGAATGGTTTGGAAAAATGGATGGACGGTGTGGATAAAACAAGAACATCACGGGTGAGCCCCACTGATTCCTTACACCACGTTGCTTGAGAGTGTTACGTTCACCGCGCAATCCGCGTCCTCGAATCAAACTTTATTGCCCTAGTCGTCCGTGGTGCGGCGCGACTTGGGGCCCCACCTTGATCTATGTATTGTGTATCCACACCGTCCATCCTTTTTTCCAAATCATTTTAGGCACGCACCCTTAAATGAAGTTGATCTAAATCTCAGGTGGACCACACCTAAGAAATCAGTGGTGGATTCCACTAGTAGACCCAATCAGATGGGTCGCACCCACCTGGATGGATCCGCAGTCGCAGCTAATCCCGATTCTAGTCCAGCTCAGTTTACAATTTCAGATAAGGACTTAACGAAGACAATGCGTACACTAACGCAAAGCGATAGTGACTGGATGCAGCGGACAGATGTATCGTACCGCGACTGTGTAAATGCCGACGTGTCAATTTGTTAGGTGGAACGCTTCATGATTACA
>JAJHSJ010001658.1:0-42448 GCA_021015155.1 Magnolia officinalis
TCTGTGTAACGTACGACAGCAATAGATGTTGGTCTGTGATATGCATGCATGATTTGCCAACCCATTATTAGTCCAATTGCAACCAGCCGATTTAAATTAGCTCACGGTCACTACGGGGAGCGCATGACCCAGCGTAAACTGACGGCTTGGGCATAGTATCCCATGACTATCATCCCGACCCATGAGGCTACCGTCTTAGGGTGTGTGTAATACCCACCAATATGTGGTCAATCAATACAACATAAAGGGGCCACCACCAATGCCGACTGGGAATGAAATGTTAAAATTACCAAATGTGGCGATTAAAACATGACAACATGAATAGTTCAAGGACGAGTAAACAACAGCATTTAGAAAGGTTATGAAGTTCATCCCAAGTTGGTTAGGTGAAACCACACATGGATGGTAAATCCCATGGTCAAACACCACAACCAAAACCTCCATGTCAGGGGCCTACTTATGTCACAACTGATCTAGTTACACCCCAAGCACGGACTCTCCTTTGCTAGGACTTTCTATGGAGAGATTTCAGCAATATGTGTGTCACATCATCATATCAGTAACATAGATCTTATTATGAATAGGGAATAAGAAGCAATGTATATATTTCTATCAAAACATATTAACTGAATTAACATAAGATACATGACATGAATGGTTGAGTTATTCACCTAGGCAGTTCAGATCATATAATCAAGAGCCTAAACAATAGTAGGCATGAGAATCATTTTGTTAAATAGATAGGTCAAGTACATGCAATCTATTTCCACACATAATTTATCAATAGTCCAACTAACCATTAAAATTAACAAACTACTATTTCTAGTCTAGTTAAGGATGGAAAGCTTAAGGGCAGGAAATCATCATTAGACAAGTTGTAGGGCGTCCCTTGGTGCGAGTTCCCTTGATAAGCTAGTGCCTCCACGTCACTTGAACAGATCCCTAGAGAAATCCCTTGCATTAGCTGATAAGTTCTAAAGTTTTAGAACACCAACGGTCGGTCAAATGGCCCAAGTCATGATGGTCCGACTCTCATCGAGAGGAGTCCAGGCCCAACAACACTTGTCCCAACGAGTGGGCTTAATTTGGGCCTGACCTGACCCATCAAAGCGGGCCCAAAGGTGGTCTCCAGACTGATTGGTGCAGTCCACTAGCTGCATGGATGTAGCCCCACTAAGATTTGGCCTAGGGGCCCCATAGTGCTACTGACGTCAATACACAGTTATCTAGTTGGTGGGATCCACTGCACAGACCGTGCAGATAAACACTTATATCATGGTGGGGTCCACATACGTGGCCCACCGCCATATGGACGAGCTTGTCAAATGGGTAGATGGCCTGGATGGAACACGTCCATCAGTGGTGGACTCCCACGTAGAGTGACCCACATGGTATATATGTATATATTATATATATAAACATAAACACCTGGTGGGTCCCACATGGATGTGGGGCCCACATATAATATTTTATTATATATTATATGTACTGGAGGGTACTCCAGCCAATCCCAACAGGTGGGTCCCTCGTGGGGCCCATCACATATGTATAGTGTTTTATATATGTACAATGTCTCATATACCACTTGATTACTATATCATTGTATACATATACTTTCTCTCTTTAAAAAAAAAAAAAAAAAAAAAACATGTGTAGCAAATCGTCCAGCACTGGACGTCCATTGATGGACGGCCTGGACACAACGTCCATTGCTAGACAGTCTGATTTTGGTGCGACCCATTATGGCTTAGGGTAGGGCCCACTCGAAATTTGCTTGACGTGATTTCATTCCAATGGGCCCGTTCTCAGCCTTGCTGAGAGCTGTTCCCATGCAGCGCCCGACTCCCTGTCCACAAAGTGTCTATCCGCTGGACAGGTCCTTGCATTTCTCCATGGCCCACCTGAAGCCTACCTTCTGCATCATCCCTGGCCCCCATCTTGGCCATTGATTGACCTGATTTTGGCCTAGGACAGAGTCCCAGATAGGCCTGCAGCAAGCCATGAAACATGGCCAGTTCTCAGCTCAAAGCAGAGCTTCCATTCTACCGTGATCCAACCTGAACTGTTGCCATTCGCTTGGGCCCGATCAGAGGCTATCTTGTATGGATTTCAGCCATTCATTCAACCCAAAACAAAGCTTCTCAAGGCCTATTTTTTGCTGTGATTCAGAGCCTATGCAGGGGCTAATTTGAGCTCACTGCATGGTTCAAACAAAAAGGGTGTCACAACACCATTCAAAGGTTGGTGGGTACCTGATTCCAGGTTGATTCCATGGCCCACCACTGTCTTGTACACAGTCCTATAAGGGAAGTGGATCCCCTACCTGAACTAGGGCCTGCTATTGGTGAAACAAGGCCCAGTTACATGCCATTTTTGGGCCTGGTTAAGACGTCCCTGGAGGGCCTTCCTCAGTACGTTGTATGGTTGATCTCAGCGCTTGATTGGAGGCTCAGTCAGGGGCCATCTGCAGGCCCGAAACTGGCACCACAGGCCAACAGTCACCAGCGCTCAATACATCTCAGTTTGGGCTGGGACCAAGTCTCCTTACATCCTCAGTTTCGTTTGGAATCACAGCCATTGATTGGCTCTGTTCTAAATCGAAATGCTGCAACTGTTTCACCCTGATTGGACCCGAAAATTGGCCATTATGTGACCTGTTGTGAGTCCGAAACATGGCCATTGCTTGGCCTGCTTCGAACGCCATCTAGGGTACCTTAATGCCTCATTCTGATGACTGGATTTTAGAGAAGTGATGGCCAGATATGGCCCTGAGCTTTGCTAATCTTTAAACAAATCAGATGAAGGCAGTGTTGGGAGTTACCTGGACTCCTCCTCTTCTGCAGGTGGAGTTTCCCTAAGCATGAATTGACCCAACTTGACCCGAGTTTGGTCGGGTTGAGCTAGTGCAGGGCGGGCATTGGGTGCTCACGCTCGGCCTGTATTCTCCTTTACCTTCTCTCAACTTGGCTCGACCGGATTGCACTAATTCGTCTCAACCTGCATGGGCCGGGTCGACTCAGTGCAGCACTGGATCTGCCTTTCTTTTCACCCTCACACGCTCTTGCCCAGCTCTCTGTTTCTCCCTAACCCAACTCGTAGTTCGAATCCCAAGGCCAGCGGTTGGTTTTATAGCCATGGGATGAGAAGCTCCAGGAGAGGGAGAGAGTTTCGCCCTAGAGGGGAGGGTGAGGATCACCCCACATGACCGATGGAGGGCTCAGGATGAGCCAGCTAAAAATTTCACAAACGGGAACGATCTTCCCTGCCAGCCGCTGTTGCAGGCAACTGCCTGTACATTTCGAGCAACGATTGGAGAGGGCAGATTTCAACCCAAGGAAGGGCTAAGATCGAAGGGAAGTTCTGAGCGTAGGTTACCGACATGGAGGGCCTCTCAACGGTCGTATTTTACGAGGGATCAGTCGTCTGTCCGTAGTGCATTTTCATGCACGAGCGTAAGAAATGATCCGGACACCTTGGCCCTGACCGTTCGGACCTCTTCTATCTGATAGGCGGTTCAGATCGGTTGAAGAATGGCTCCACGAGGCCCACAACATAGATCTCAGCTTCAAACACCTTTGGACAGTCCCAACCTAAATCTCTCGCCTCTTTACGTGAGCATGAAGGCCTATACAGTTTTGTTAAGTTGGGCCCCACAGAGGATTTGAATGGCTTAGATGGCCCGGAAAGTGATTATGGTGGGCCACCTAGGAGATCAAAGATCGGCCGTTTGAATCCCTATTTTGGCGAGAGATCGGGCTTTCTCTTCTTTTTTGCAAAGAGCTCGGTCAAAGCTTATTTGACTGAGTTAATGGTTCCGGTGCACATCACACACCAGTGCATGGGATGCACATGCACGCTGTGTGAGGTTCGTTGGAATGATCACAATGGATCAGATCCATTCAATCATTCTGTAAGTAGCCACAGGGGGTATTGGTCCATGGTTTAGAGTGGACTCGAGGCCTAGGTAGGCCGTTACACACTTCTTTGAGCCATTATTGGCCCATATGACGTGATCTGTTGATCGGGTGGGCCTGATACTAATTTTCAATTGTTAATATAGGGTACTGGTTATGATGAAGGCTTGATTTGCTTCTAACTCACTCTCAAGTGTTGGTGACAAATGTGTTGTACCAGTATCAATCGACATAATGGCTTAAATTTAGAGTGTTCAAATAGCATCACCTTCTTGACTGTCGTAGGGTGCGTCCTGGCTCCTAGAGACCCTGTGTAAGCCCTGTATCTTAGACCGTACCATTCCATAGGCTTCCGCGGTTCCCGGTCGAATTCTGAGAACCCGCGATCTGTTACCCATCTTTACTGGCGTTTGCGCACGATCCCCAAGCCGAGTCCTGCATATCTGAGTCGACTCGACTCGAGACGTATACCAGTGCGACTGCGCCGTCGCCGCGGTTCCGATGTCGTGACTCGCGTGCCGACCCGATACCCAGGCCAGGAGATGTGGGCCAGCGTTCAGTTCGAGGAAAACACCGCGCGTTGCAAATCCCAAGAGAATCTATCAATCCATCACATCAATCACTTCACTTGTCAAAAGTACACTCCCATCACTCACCATTACTCACAACACCCATCCCCAAGTACAACCACCATCCCCAAAGTCAACATTTTCTTACCAAAGTACCTACTCACATCACTCACCATTACTCTCCTCTCCCATCATCTCATTCTCTCTCATTCTCTCTCTCATTTTCCTCTCCAAGCAAC
This sequence comes from Magnolia officinalis, assembly GCA_021015155.1. NCBI lineage: Eukaryota > Viridiplantae > Streptophyta > Magnoliopsida > Magnoliales > Magnoliaceae > Magnolia > Magnolia officinalis. The sequence goes on from JAJHSJ010001658.1 coordinate 4,723, forward strand.
CCACGTCCATAGCTCTCCATGGGAGGAGCTTTGTGTGGCCACTCTCTACCATCTAATCCAATCCCTCAAAGCCGATCTTAGCCGTTGAATCTCAACCATTGGAGCCTTAAAATGCGTTGGTGGAAGAAGAAATTCAAGAAGATCAAAGGTGGGTGCTTCTCTCTCTCTCTCTCTCCCTCCTCTCTTTATTTTTTTTATAATGATGTGTGTATGGCCCACCTGATCGACAATCTGGACTGTCCAGTTTTTTTGGACGTCCAGCTAATGGGGCCCGTCTTGCTGCCCGTTTTGGGCCAAGTAGGATGGAGGGAAACAACAAATATCGGCTTGGTCCGTGTGGACCCCACCATGATTGATGTATTTCATCCATGCCGTGTGGGGTGGCCACGTTCACGTGGGACCCACCTTGATGAAAATATCCACGCCGCCCGTCCAGCATCCAGGGACGCTGGACGATGTGCAGTGGAGTGTGAACCGACAGTGGGTGGTACTCGCAGCAGAGGAAAAAAAAATACTAATAATAATAAATAAAATATTAGCTTGTTTAAGCTTTTTGGTGGACTACTCAGGTAGGCTTTACCTTGATGCATTGATCTGATCCATGCCATCCATTCCATTACTTATCTCATCTTAGGCGTTGAACCGAAAAATGAAGCAAATCAAATTTTCTGGCGGGCCATAGCATAGAAAATTATGGTTTTTACCGTTAAAACTCACTTTAATGTTTCCATACGCAGACAACACATTGAATATTGGACTTGTTTGGTCCGTCTCAGGCCATGGAATGTAATAGGTGGTGTGGATCTGTCTGACGCGGGCCCTACCATAGAAAAACCTCAGGAAAACAAAAAAAATTATAAGCAGCAGCGCCTGCTGCTGCTGACCGTCAGAGGCCGTGCAGCGCAGGACGGTGCTGCGCGTGCAACGGACGGGCTGGACCCAGGGGTCCAATACGTGGGCCCCACCATGATGTGTGTTGTTAATCAACCCTGTGAATTTGTTGGGTCCCCTTTGGGACAGTGGGCGCCCCCAAAAATCAGCCATATTTGCAACTCAGTTGGCCCACACAGCAGGAAACAGTAGGATTGAACGTCTGTTATTGAAACCTTGTGTGGGGTTACAGGAGTTTTGGATCGCCGTGAAATTTGTTTTTTCCCCTTTATTCTGGTCTTTATGACCTTATCAACCATTTGGATGGGAAATTAACATTATGGTGGGGCCCCATATGGGACCCACCTACTTGAATGTTGGACGGGATGGTGTACACCAGCCATCTAGCTGCTGTGTATGGTGTTGACGGCCATGGCTCCTGTATGAATGTGTTTTCCACGTTGTCCCTCCAACCGGACCGTCCAGCTGTCTGGACGTGCTGGTGGGCCCTCCACAGTGGGCCTGATCATGAGGGATGTGTTAGATCCCAACCGTTCATCTGAGGGAAACCATCCATGATGTATGTGGTTCCTCCACACATGGGACATGGGACCCACCCTCCTTGACAGGACTTTACATCCCAGGCCGTCCATGTGGACCCCACCATATGTGAGTTGTATGTACATCATCCAGTAGCAGGCGTTGTTGGGCGTTGGCATAACACAAACATTAGCTGATTCACTCTTTGGTGGGCCACGTGTGTGGGACCCACCGTGATGTATGTATCATCATTTGCACTCCCTGTACGTGCTAGCCTCTCTTGGTTATAATAAATAAAATATATATATATCTATTATAATATATAATATGTTATGGTGGGCCCTACGTGGGACCCACCTATGTAAGTAGGGGACTAACTGGTGTACGTTACATAGCCATGAAGATGTGGTATTGACTTCAATAAGTTATGTGGGTCTGATCCACACCGTCCATCCACATGGACCCCACATGTTGTGTGAGTTTGATCTACACTGTCCATCCCAACTCCCTGGCCATGGGCCAGGGAATGAGTCAGATTCAAATAGCTGGTGGAGTACACCACCGTCCAAAGCAAGGCGGATCCGTTCTCTGGTGGAACACGCATGTGGAACCCACCTTGATGTGTATATATTGTTTCCACACCGTCCATTTGGCGGTGGGGCCCACCTTAATTTATATTTTTGTATCCAACCGTCCATTGTAAGGACATCAGCAGGATGAGGGTCTAACCATGACCTATATCCTACTTCGTCCGTGTGACCAGGATGGTGGACCCCACTGTTCTGGCATGTGTTCTTCCATACTGTTCAGATTGTCTGGGCGGTGCTGTCCAATGGTTGGACAGTGCTGATCATCATTAATGGGCCTTGTGCCCAATCGAATGATAGTGTATAGTGATACACATGTTGCACCTGCCACTATTGAAATGATTGTAAGTGTAATCCATGCTCTCACCCACATCATAGTGGGACCTATCGTGATATATATGTTGTATAATCACACCGTCCATTCATGTGGCCCCCATGGTGATGTATTAGGGCCCATAGGTTGAGGCCCATTGTGATGTAATCAAGGTCCGTTATTTAAAGACCCATCTGTGATGTATATTAGACCCATTGTGTAAGGCCCACCCATTGTGTATTAAGGCCCATGGGTTGTGACCCATTGTGATGTATTTTCAGCCTAGATGACAAGGCCCAATGTTAAGTATAAAAGGCCCACGGATATGGTCTATTGTAATGTACAGCGGCCCATATATGGGGACCATTATGATTATACATATGGCCTTGTGTGATGACTAATGTGATGCATGTGAGGCTTATGAGATGAGGCCCCTTTGATATGCTGGAGGCCCATTAGTGCGGCCCATTGATGCAACACACTTGATGTCCATGAGGTCCATTGGAGTGGCCCATCCATGAGACTCATTGACGTGTTCCAATTTGATATACATGAAGTCCATTAGTGCGACCCATGTAATACAACTCATGTGATGTGGCCCACTTAGCATGCGAGGCCCATTATGATGTATTCAAGGCCCAAGGGCGAGGCCCATTATGATGTATCTGAGGCCCATGGGCGTGGCCCAATGTAATGCATATGTGGCCCATGAGTGAGGCTCATAGTGATGTATGTTAGGCCCTTGTGTAAGGCCATGGGTCCACTATATGTATGGCTCTATATGGACCACTCCTTGGGGAGTAATGTCGGTTAAATGTCCACATTAATGGGTAATGGTGGTTGAATGCCCACATTGTGACCTTTCCTTAGGCCGATTGTTCGGCCGATTCCGATTGACATGACCGAATTGCCGATTCTAATTTTCGGTACATTCTGATTGTCGAGGCTGAGTATCGAGGCCGATTCCAAGTGTCAATTTTGATTGTTGAGGCTGGGGCCGATTGTCGAGACCTATATGATGTATATGCGACCCGTAGTTAGGGCCCATTGTGATGAATTCGTGGCCTATGGGCAAGGCCCATTGTGATATGTATTAGGCCCATAATGCATGACCCATTTGATGTATTCGAGAACCATGTGTAGGGCCCACCTGTGATGTATTTGAGGCCCATGAGCAGGGCCCACCTGTTGTATGTGTGTGGCCTTGAGTAAGGCCCATTGTGTTGTTTTTAAGCCGTTGTGTGAGGCCGTGACCCCATTATATGTTTGGCTCTATGAGGGTCATTCCTTGGGGGCAATGTTGGTTAAATGTCCACATTGTTGAGGCCGGTTGTTGATGCCGGTTATTGATACCGATTATGAGTATGTGACAGCATAGCATCATGATACATGCCCATACGCATCATCTGCATGTTTGTTATGAGATGTAGTTGATCATTGCATATGTCATTGAGCATATTATTATGAGACTCCCTGATAGGCGGAGGTTATCTCGCATGAGCGCACAGTATGCGCAGGATTGATGCATGACTAGATTGCATGACTCATGCATCTTGCATTGTGTGCTGTGATTACTGTATGCCCTAGCGACATCAGGGCTGTAACCTCCACAGGCATATCGTGGATGGCCAGATGGGACACCGGAAATCTGTTCTACATGGGGTGCTATAGATGTCCCTGGGTGAAAGTCCCTAAACCCTCTTGGTTCCAGAGGTTGCTCCAACGTCTAGACCGAGTGGATGTATGAGCGCATGAGGGCCGTATACCGTTAGGCCGCGTCTCCCACTGTGTCATGGTCGGTTGGAAGGGGGTGCGGCCTTACCTGCCCGAGAGGAGGGGGCAATGCTAGGCTGAGTCTGACCAGCTCGAGGAATGGGTCCGCTATCGACGAGCCGGGCCCGATATTGGTAGGCGGATAGTGAGGTCTCTTCCACTCACCTTGTTGCGCGCGATGGGGCGGCAATCTGGTTTGGAGTGTAATAGACCCCGGTGATTTCCCAGAGAGGAACCGTACTGATATGTGGACTTATTGAGTAGGAGTTGCATACTCACGCATTCATTTCATTCACTATCCACTTGGGTTGGTGATGCGCAACTAATTGTTGTGTACCTTCGCATGGCCAGGATTTCGGTTGGGGCGCGCGACTAACCTGAGATCAGGAGTTTACCACGTTGAGTCTGACTATCCAAATTTAGGTATGGGACTGGTTTGGATAGAAGTCCTTTGTGGTGGACCCCGTAGCCAGCGATACTACGTACTATCATCCCGACTTCACTCCAGCTTGGTCATTTCATTCGCACCGCATATTACATTGCATGTGCAGTACTTGTCATTTTTGGGATGTTATGTTTCTGCATTGATATGGTTGTTAGTACTCATACCTTACATCGCATAGCCTTGGTACGACTGATCGCACTCATAGACTTATCAGTATATTTTCGCTTATTCGATATTGTATGATTTAGAACATCGTATCTTTAGTATCTAATCTTGACTCATTTTGACTCCTCATTTGCATAACTAATTTGCATTGTGTACCCGATAATGTATGACTTATGGGCTTGTCAATATTTCTTCTTACTCTGATTACTCCGATTACTCTGATTACTCTGATATTGCTTACATGGCACTTACCTTGTGCACACACTTACACCACCCCCTAAGCTTTCTATAAGCTTATGCACGATAGATGCGTGTAGGTGATGTTAGGTTGCAGCAGTGTCGAGCTTGAAGCATGCAGCGGTCTTCCGGAGCTTGATTTTCGATTTATGTATTTCTCTTTCAGTATTGTACTCAAATGATTATATTAGTGGATATGTGATGATGATGTTGCCTTTGTGAATTGGGTAATCTTGTGGTTATGCTCATTTTGAATTAAATGTACATTGAAAAAAAAAATCCTCCTTGTAGGATCCCAGGATCGGAATCTGACGTATGGACGCTAGGAGCCGAGAATGGGGTACTATGGAGGCTGTCGGCACCAGATTCGGCGATCGGGATTCCTGTGAATCCGATTTCCGGGTTTGGGGCGTGACACCCTGATGGATGGCCTTAATGTCGACTGGAATCCTCATCTCGTGTATGTTGAGTTCAAGCTATTGGGTTAACCCAATCTGATTTAGGTTGATGTGGGTTTAAAAGGTAACACCCGTGTTCCAAAGGTACGGGGTGTTACACACAATGAATGGGTCGGATCATCATTTAGATGATCGTGGTGGGCCACTGCTAGTCCTAGCGGATGTTCGTCTGTGCGGCGGAAGGAAAAACGAAAGTTCCCATTTTCGCTGGGAGTCAATGGGGCCACTTATGATGATTTTTAGAGAAATCAGGATCGCTCATTTGTTTCATAAGATCGAGTTAGGTCATGAGTCAAAATCTGAAGTGGATCTGAGTTTTGGGTCGGCCACACCATCAACCGATGTAGCCTTATACTCCTTGTCAATGTGAGCTCGGGTGCATGCATGGAGGCATATAGACAACATGGTTTTGGTCAAAAGTCTCTCCTAGACACATTGGATAGCTCAGATCTTCCATCCTGAAGAAGCTGGGGCCCCAGTGCGATCTTAGCGAATGGTAGTGTGGAAAGAATCCGCTTCTTGCAACTTTTATCGAGTCAGCGTGTGCTGACCAAGAATCTTAGTTCGGTGCACTTCGAGTGCACGGGTATCTGCAGCGTACGTGACACGCTATAGGGCCCACAATGATGTTCTCGATTGATTCAATCAGTCCATTCATTTTGTCTTGCCAATTCAAGGGTTGAGCCTAAAGTTGAAGCATATTTAAATATCAAGTAGGCCCCAGATCAGCATTTTATGGGATGATCTGTCCGTTGGGCCACTTCCACAAGGATCCAATGGCTAAAATTTGACTTGTACGATTAATTTATGGTCCTCAGGCCATATATAAAGTTTCAAGTTGAATGGATGGCGAAGACCCTATGATCTTTCATTCTGGATTATTTTCGGGCTCGTTTAACATGAGTGGCATGATTTTCTCAGATCTCTGGCATGTAAATTCTTCGATCTCGGTCCCCTGGGGTCCGTCCCTTGCCTTGGTGACTTCACCCTTTTTCAGTCCAGGCTCCTAAATTCACCTTGCGACACAAATACGATTAAAATAGGCTGTTAAACAATATCATGTTCGTAAAATCTGGTAATAACTGGGGTCTAATATGCAATATTTGACCCTCAACAAACCACCGACCAGTGAGGTAGAAGCGACGAGTATTCGAGCCAAATGGTACGCCATCATTGGAGAGAAGGTCGGTAAGCTCCTAAAAGCCAGATTCATTAAAGAACTCTACTAGCTCGATTGCATAGCAAATGTCATACTGGTGAAGAAATCCAATGAAAAATGGTGAGTGTGCGTTGACTACACGGACCTGAATAAGGCGTGCCTTAAAGACAGTTTCCCTCTTTCGAGGATCGACTAGCTGGTCAACAGTACAACAGGGCACGAGCTCCTAAGCTTCATAGATGCCTACTCAGTAGGGTTGAAAGTCGGGCGGGTTGGGTTGGGTTGGTGCTCAACCCTAACCCAACCCAAGGTTCCTATACCTCAACCCTAACCCATCCCAAGCCAACCTCGGGTTGGGAATTCTCAACCCAAGCCCAATCCAAGCGGGCTCAGTTTGGTTGGTTGGGTTGGTTAGGTTAGTCGGGTGGATACATGCTAATATTTTTGTTATTACATTAGTCTATTATATTTCAATTCATGTCTTATTTTTTGTACCTATGATTTTATTAATTATATATGTAATTATTTATTGTAAAGAACTTCATTTTTCTAAATAAATAAGCTAAAATATAGGACAACACTCCTTTAAAAGTCATGTTGTGTAGCATGCAATCTATTTGGGAGAGAACGTATCTTGTTAGCTTGAGTCATTGGAAATAACGTGGACTAATGAGACCCGACAACACTGGAATTTCATGTGCCTTCAACATAGACGATCCACACATAGTTATATATCGATCGGGTTCGGGTTGGGTTGGGCAACCCGAGACCTCAACCCAAGCCCAACCCAAGTTTTATCGGGTTGGTATTTGTATAGCCCAAGCCCGAGATCGAACCTAATACATCCTGACCGAGCCCAACCCAATGTCGGGTTGGTCAGGTTGAACCCGCCCAACTTTCAGCCCTACCACTCAGGTTACAACCAGATCGCCATGCACGCGCACAACAAGCAGAAGACGACCTTCATCACCGATAAAGGGCTCTATTGTTACAAGGTCATGCCTTTCAGGTTAAAGAACGCTAGAGCAATGTACCAATGACTTGTCAACAAGATGTTCGCCAAGCAGATTGGACACTCTATAAAGGTCTATGTCGATGACATACAGGTCAAGAGCATTAAGACAGTGAACCATGTGGCTGACCTCGAGGAGATGTTCACCATCCAGAGGAAGTACCAAATGAAACTAAACCCGAGCAAATGCACCTTTGGGGTAAGCTCGGGAAAGTTCCTCGCTTCTTGGTCAACTAGAGTGGAATTGTAGCAAACCTTGACAAGATCCAGGCATTGCTGAACATGAACTCGCCCAAAACTATAAAGGAAATTCAATGTATCACGGGTAGAGTAGTGACCCTCAATATGTTCGTCTTTAGAGCTATTGACAAGTGCCTCCTATTCTTTCAATAGCTGAAGGGCAAGGCACAATCGACATGGACCGACAACTGCGAGCAAGATTTTCAGCAGCTCAAACAGTATCTGGGGTCACCCCCACTACTTTCCAAGCCCGAGCAGGGGGAGCTGTTGTTGCTCTACTTAGCCGTCTCAGCCGTAGTAGTTAGCTCAGCCTTGATACGAGAAGTCGAAGGCAAGCTCCTTCCTGTCTACTACGTCAGCAAAGCTCTAGTCCCAGTTGAAACCAAATACCCAGATATTGAGAAGCTCGCACTAGCTCTGATTGTGTCATCGCGTCACCTCCGCTACTACTTCCAAGCCCACACCATTGTGGCTCTGACCAATCAGCCCCTTCATCAAATACTCCAAAAACCTGAAGTATCTGGGAGACTGACAAAGTGGGCGATTGAGCTCGGTGAATTTGATATCAAATACCAACCCTGAACTGCTATCAAGGGCCATGCAGTGGCTGACTTCATTGTTGAATTCACCAATAACAAGCTCCCTAAGGAAGCCAAAGATGAGTGAATCGAGGAAGAAATCAACCCGCATGTATGGACCCTTCACGTCTACGGGTCTTCCAACTCAAAAGGCACTGGGGCAAGAATAATGCTTGTGGCACCCGATCAAACCTATACACGGTATGCCTGATATTCGGATTCCCGACGTCTAACAACGAGGTGAAATACAGGGCACTCCTCACCGCTTAGGCTGGCGAAAGTGATGGGGGCTCAAACCCTGAAGATCCACAGCGACTCTCAGCTCATTGTCAACCAAGTCGCCGATGAGTACTAGGCGAAGGGAGAGAAGATGATTGCCTATCTCCAAAAAGCGAAAGAGCTCATTGGCAAATTCAGTAAGCGCGAGGTCACCTTGGTCCCCTAAGAAAAAATTCCCGAGCAGATGCTCTGACAAGGTTAGCTACGATGGCCGACAATGACATCGTAAAATCAATTCCAATTGAGTTCTTACCCAAGCCCAACATCAGCTGACCTGAACCGGAGGAAGTACTCCCTATTAGCTCGACGATGAGCTAGATGGACCTGATCATAGGCTACCTCCAACAGAATAAACTACCTAATGACAATCTTGAGGCACAGAGAATTCAGAATACAGCAGATCGGTACACCATGATAGGAGATGTCCTCAACAAAAGAGGATTCTCCTTGTCATACCTAAGGTGCCTCGGACCCGATAAAGCTGAGTATGTTCTGAGGGAGATCCGCAAAGGGATTTGCGGTAATCACTCGGGTAGGAGAGCACTCGCCCACAAAGTAATCTGACAAGGGTAATACTGGCCGACCATCCATGAGGATGCTAAGCAATATGCAAGGAAGTGGGACAAATGCCAATGATTCACCACGATACCTAGACAGCTATTGAAGCAGTTAACTCCTATGACTGACCCCTAGCCATTCATCTAGTGGAAAATCGACATCATAGGACCGCTACCAATGGGCAAAGGTCAAACCAAGTTCATTGTCATAGTAGTCGACTACTTCACCAAGTGGACCAAGGCCGAGCCGTTGACCAAAATCACCGAGCAGAAGATTATTGACTTCATCTGCAAGAACATCATCTACATATATGGGATCTCGCACACTATTATCTCAGACAACGACAAGCAATACAATGATGGGCGATTTCAAGGTATGTGTGAAAGAGTTGGGATTCACAACGTCTACTCATCACCTAGGCATCCCCAGGATAATAGATATGTAGAGGCAGTCAATAAGATCATAAAAAATCACCTCAAGACCAAGCTTGAGAAGTTTAAAGGAGCCTTGGCCGAGGAGCTTCTACATATCCTCTGGGCATACCAAACCATTGCTCGAACATCAACTGGGGAGACTCTATTCTCCTTGGCCTTCAGCATAAAGGCTATAATACCAGTCGAAGTAGGGCTTTCGACAACACACATTGAATCCTTCGATGAAAATTAAAATGCCAACCTACTTGAGGAAGAAAGGGGATGAGCACAATTGAAGATCGTCGCCCATTAGCAATGCGTCGCCCAATACTACAATTCTCGGGTCAAGGTGCGAAGATTTCAGGTAAGAGACTTGGTCCTTCGCGAAACTTTCCAAAACATTAATGAGCCCGACTCAGGGACATTGGGACCAAGTTGGGAAGGACCCTACAAGATAACAGGCACGATGGACAGGGTGCATATTAACTCGAGGACATGGATGGACAACCATTGCCTCACCCATGGAAGGCTGAGTATTTAAAGATCTATTACTCTTGAAGACTCGAAAAAGTCTTAATAGCACGTCGACCGATCGACCTACTCAACAAGAGTTGACCCGACCGTCTCCACAAGCGATCCCCTCATGATCATTAGTGGATCTATCTCGATTCTTGCACTTACCACCTTTCCCTCTTCCACCATAATGACAAGAGCTCCCGACCTCCTGCGCGTAAGGCCTCGCATTCAAGCATTAGCCTGAAACCATTTACTTCCCGAGCTTCTTAAAAGCGCTTGGAAGTAGGGGGCTACTATTGTGGGTAAAATCAGTTAACGAGGTAACCAAAATGGGATCGAAAATGCAAGGCAAGTAGCTTGGAAAAGGAGGTTGGGTAAGAGCTCGATCTAAATAATGGGCATGACCTCCATGATAAGCTCGAAAACCAACTACAAGCAGTCACCTCGGCTCTGGCTGACACCCCATTGTCACGACCAATGATCAACTATAAGTACCGACTCGGCCTTAAAGATGGGCCTCGACCACGATCAATAGTTTAGCACGGTCTGCAAGACCTGTTCGACACGGTCTGCAGGACCTCGGCTGAGCCGAATTAGAGGTTGACCTCGGTTGTTGATTGTGACCTCCTTGGAAGATGACCACCAGGAGATCTCCTTCGTGTACGAAGAAGGTTAACTCCTTGAGATCTTCATCGAGGATCGCGCCAGGATAATGCCATGTATATCACGCCCCAAACTTGGAAAACGAGCTCACAAAATTCTCGATCGCCAAATCTAGCGCCGACAGCCTCCGTAGTGCCCCATTCTCAGCTCTCGGCATTCATATGCCATATTCCAATCCTGTGATCCTACAAGGAGGATTTTCAGTATGATTATTTTTTTTTTGAAAAACAAATTTTTGTAGTTTTTCCTAGGTGGGGCCCGCATCAGGTGAATCCAACCCAACCATTGCATTCTACAGCTCAAGACAGTTCAAATGAGCCCAATATTCGATGTGTTTCGATGCATAGAAACATCAGAGTGGGTCCTAATAGCCTTTAAAGGTCAATATCATTGTTTTCTATGGTATGGCCCGCTTGATTATCGGATTAGCTTCATTTTTTGACTCAACGCCTAAAATGAGTTGGGTAATGGAATGGACGGCGTGGATTAGACCCATAATTCAAGGTGGGGCCTATGAGACGGTCCACCCAAAGTTTCAAATCAAACTGATATTTTTATTTTTATTTTAACCGCCAGAACACCACACTGTCCATGCACACTTCACGGCCTGGCCACGTCCAGCATCCCTGGATGCTGGACGGTTTGCTTACATCACATTTAAAGGTGGGCCCCACCTACAGGCGTGCTGCCTAGGTGGGCCACCCAAATGGTTGGATGGTGTGGATAGGACATACACCAAGGTGGGGTCCATCCAAGTGGGCCACGCCACCACATCATCACACACAATAGAAAAATGAAAGAGAGAGGGAGAGAGAGAGAGAAAAAGAAAGAGATCAAGTGATGGAGGGACCCCGGTACTATGGGCCCTCCCTTCCGTACATCACAACATAAATTAAGTGGGTCCCATTACATGTGGGCCCACCGATCAACATCAACGGTGGAGATCCTTTCTCCACCAAAATGAAAGGTCTAGATGACCTCTTTCAAACTTAGAAAGTAAACATCATGATGGGGTCCATGGAATTGGCCCCATCATGGAATGATTATGAGAATCATAGTGGGCCATCAGCCACATCTCGGGGACGATTCATTACGTAATACGCGATTGTATGGAAGATTTATTGCCATATATATAACCAGCACCAAAGGACTATAAATACGACCCCTACACACAAAAACCCTAGTTCTACTAGATCTAGAGTGCCTGGTCTAACTCTAGCATCAGAGGGTCCCCTGCTGCATCTTGGGTCCCCTTTTATTATCTTATTTTGCAGGTACATGAAAGTCTAGCCGGAATGACTAGAGTTGTACACGAGCTGAGCTAGGCCAAGCTCGGCTCAGCTCGACCCCACCACAACCCAAGCTTGAGTTCAGCTTGACTCTGTCTTCGAGCTCACCCCTCTAGCTCTACTCGGCTCGCTGGTTTGAGTTGAGTCGAGCTAGGATCGAGTTGGGTCAAGCGAGCTATTCGAGTTGAGTTAATATTATTTTATGAATTATTATAAATTAATTAAAATGATAAAAAATCAAGGTGTAATGACAGTGCATAACAAGTTAATACAAGTTAATAAACAACAATATTAGAATGTTATAAGAAAACATAGAATCACTCAAAATTCATCGGCATCATGTTAATATGGTCCATATGAGGAACGCTTTCCCGACCGACGATAAGAGAGTTATCACCTTCATCTGAACCCGATCCATCATCATGGCTTTCGTCATTCTATCCACTTGTAGCTTTTTTAGTTTCATCGACAATAGGAAATATGTTTACTTATCCAGATGTGTTATCTTCTCCTAGGTAATTGTTTGCTTCTTCTGAATCAGAAGGTGGTGAAACTTCACTATCATGTTCCTGTATAGATTTAGCTAACTTTTTCAATCCTTCTTTATGAGTTGATTTATGAGGGTTTAAGTCGGGTTCGAGCTTTGTTTCAGGTTGAGTCGATTCGAGCTTGACCAAGCTCGAACTCGACTCAATTTTATTCAAGCTACAGTTATTGGCGCTCGGCTTCATCCGAACATTTTTGCGAGTCGAGTCGAAACGAGCTCAAATGAGTCAATTCAAGCGAGTTTCTCGAGCTAGCTTGACTCGTGTACAGCTCTAGGAATGACCAAATATCGACATCAACAATATATATATATATATAATCACCTGCGCACCGATTCGCACGTCACTACGTGCGAACCTTGATGTCAACCATAAGATCTGACGTATGGGCTGGATGGATGCGTAATAAAGTGGCCATGACATTTTTTTTAGAATGGATCATTGACGTAATTGGAAAGATATTTCCTTCCTTGTCAGATCAGCATAACTTCATAATCGTCGTAACCAATTACTTCACCAAATGGGTTGAAGCAAGACTAATGAAAAGAGTACGACAAGTGGAAGTAATTGACTTCATAAAAGAACATATTATTCATAGATTTGGTAATCTAAAGACAATTACAGTCGATAAGAGAGTTGCATTTTCAGGGAATCAAGTAAAGACATTTTTCGAAGCCCACAAATTCATATTTCTTAATTCCACTCTGTATTATGCTCAAGCAATTGGTCAGGCCGAGTTAACCAATAAAATCTTTTAAAAAAACCTGCTGAAATGCATGACAAAAGACAATCCTTGATCATGGAATATGACTTTGTCAGAAGTCTTGTAGACCTATCTAATGTCTCAGAAGACCAACACTAGGACAATCCGTTTGCTCTAACCTATGAGCATTAGAGTTGTACACAAGTCGAGCTAGCTCGAGAAACTCACTCGAATCGACTCATTTGAGCTCGTTTCGACTCGACTCACAAAAAGGTTCGAATTAGGCCGAGCGCCAATAATTGTAGCTCGAATAAAATCGAGTCGAGTTCGAGCTTGGTCAGGCTTGAATCGACTTAACTCAAAACAGAGCTCGAACTTTACTCGCTTGAAACATTATATATATATATATATATATATATATATATATATATATATATATATATTATAATATATAAGTAAAAAAGAAGTAAAAGTTAAAAGTTAAAACTCTAAACCCCTTCACTTTTCCCCTCTTTTCTTTTCATTTTACTACCCTCCCCGAACTGAGTGACTGTGCGAGCGAGCAGAAATCTGGCAGACCCCACCACCCGACAAGCCAAGCGGTCCGACTTTCGGACTAACGACTGCGACCCTACCTCTCTCTCTCTCTCTCTCTCTCTCTCTCTCTAGTCTCTCCACTCTCTACTCTCCTTCAATCCTTATTCCTTCAATCTAGGTAAGGTAATAATATTTCTATTTTTTTCCCTTTCATGATGCAATCGAGTTAGGTGGGGGTTGCATCGAGTTGGGTCAACGTCATGTTGGGTTGCGTCGGGTTGGGTTGCGTCAAGGTGTGGGTTGGGTTGTGTTGGGTTGCCTCGAGGTTAGCTAGCGTCGGGTTGGGTCAGGGTGTGGGTTGGGTTGGATCAGGGTTGGGTTGGGTCAGCATCGGGTTAGGTCAAGGTTGGGTTGTATTAGATTTGTGTTTTATTAAAGTAATTTACTTGGATTAAAGTAATTGATTTGTGTTTTATTAAAGTATTTTACTTAGATTAGATATGATTCTTGATTATTTCAAGTTATTGATTTGTGTTTTATTAAAGTAATTTATTTCAAGTTATTGATTTGTGTTTTATTAAAGTAATTTACTTGGATTGAATATGATTCTTGATTACTTGAATAGTTGAATTTGAGATTACTTGAGCAATTCTAAACTTGTATATACTTGTATTGGATTTATACTTAATTCAAGTATTCAACTACAAATCATATATTAAATATATGATTTATAGTTGTATACTTCAATTAAACACAAATCAATTAGTTTTAGAGCGACTTCACTTAACACTTGACAAATGAATTTAATAATCTACCTACCCGTTTCAGAATTCATATACAATAAATTGTATTCAAATCAATTATTGGTTTAATATTATATATATATATATATATATATATATATATATATATATGAATTCTTAAATTGTCCACGTTGGACAGTTTGGTAATATATCATGTACTATAATGTTACTTACACAATTTACATAGAGTTCGAGATTTGGTGCATCAACCTAATTTATTCTCCAAATATATGGTTCTCAATTGGTTGACTGCCTATCATCTATGAATAACAGATAATGGTGATGACACTTAAACAATAGAGAATTTTTACATATATTCGGAGAATTATGGGAAAATGCTACCGAATTTTCGACTCACATGTAAATTGTGCGATTAACGTATAATGTTGTCTCCTATGAAGCTTAAATATCGTTTGTGTAGAGAGAAATTCGTCAACAAAACAAATCGGCTAAGAATACACTTATCTGGTCGGCTAAAGAATTCCATGCTCTCTTAGAATCAAATAAGAAAACTCCCACCCCTCCACACCAAATTCAACTAGTTACAAAAAATACCATAACAATCCTATTATAATAGATGAATATTCAGAAATAGAGAGAGTGTAATAAATTATTAAGAAAAAAGAAGAGAAAATTACCAGATTAAAAGCTCTGGAAGAAGAACAACTGAAACTTGCTATGAAGATAAGTAGGGAAGAGGTGGAGCCATTTAGATATCGATGTCCTCCAAGACAACATGACGCCGAGGCGGGGTCAAGTATGAAAACAAAGAAGAGCCATAAAACATCAAAGTTTCTCTACAGGCTCTCATCATTTTATAAGATGTTGGGAACTCCTTATAAACCTACTCATAAAAAAGATTGAAAATTTTTGTTAAATCTATACAGGAACATGACGGTGAAGTTTCACCACCTTCTGATTTAGAAGAAGTAAACAATTACCTAGGAGAAGATAACACATTTGGATCTGCAAACAAATTTCTTGTCATCGATGAAATTAAAAACGCTTTAAGTGGATGAAATGACGAATGCGATATTGATGTATCAAGTTCAGATGAAGGTGATAACTCTCTTATCCATCAGCCGAGAAGGCGTTCCTCATATGGACCATATTAACAAGATGCCAATGAATTTTGAGTGAGTTTATGTTTTTCTTATAACATTCTCGTACTGTTATTTGTTAGCTTATATTAACTTCTTATCCACTGCCATTGCACCTGTCTCAGTTCTAACAATCTTGTTTTTTTTTTATCATTTTAATTATTTTATAATCATTTGTAAAATAATATTAACTCGACTTGAATAGTTCACTCGACCTAACTCGATCCTAGATCGAATCAACTCGAACCAGCGAGCCGAGTTGAGCTAGAGCGATGAACTCAAAGACCGAGTCGAGCTGAGCTCGAGCTTGGGTCATGGTGGGGTCGAGCTGAGACGAGCTTGGCCTAGCTCAACTAGAACTCGACTCGTGTACAGTTTTAATGAGCATGATGTTGTCTCGCCCATGGAAGTGAATGTACTCTCTCTCCGGGTAGCTTTTTAACATCAGCTTACTCCATAAAAGTTCCCAAAATCCATGGTGATTGAGTTGGATGAGTTAGGTAAAGTAAGAATGCAAGCCCCGGATTTGTTAAAACTTCATAAGGCCAAGGTGGATAATTTTATAACAAAAGAGTGAAAGGAAAGTCATTCAACAAAGGTACGTTAGTGTGGAAGACTATCCTTCCTATCGACACTTAGAGCCTTAAGTATGATAAATGGTCATTGACTTACGAAGGACCATTTAAAGTCAATAAAGTATTGTGTTAAAGTGCCTATTTATTACAAGACCTCAACGATCAAGAGAGCAAGTTAGCTATTAACGACCGTTATTTAAAAAATTATCCATACTTTATGAGAATCCATGCAAGAATAAACCAAAACAAACACTGGCTGAATAAACATATAAAAGAGACTACTCGATAGTTGAAGGCTCAAACTTAAGAAATAAGAATTTTATTTCAGTCAGAAATAAAATAAACAAAAGGTAAGCATTTTTTATTTACCAAGATTTCATAAGACAGGCTCCATTACATTCACTAGATTTAAAAAAGAAGGAAGAGAGTCTATGTAAACGATAAACTATTGCTATCTCTTTGGTCGATGGTTCAAGCTTCAACCAGTTCAAAAGAGGAATGGGTCCATAAGTTGATGGATCAGGTGATGAAAACGATCCCTCAAGCTTTGGCCTTCACCCATACAGGACATTTGTAATGCCAGGGATTTCGGGGGCTGAGTAGATAATCGACTCCCAATATCCTGAGTGCCACTTATGCCTTGCGGAAGCAAGAAAATTTGAATTTATTTGGTTAGTGTATGAGCATTTAAAGAATTTAATGGACCATGCCAGTATGTGGAAGTAAACATAACTTAACCTTAAGATTTAACTAGAAAAATGATGAGTATTTGATAAGCTCACGGGATCGCATCCTGGCAAAAATACGTATAGTCCAAAAATGTACAAAATGTCCCTGCCCTACGGCCCCATCGTTGGCCCTGGGGCAACTATAGCGCCCCGCCCAGGAGCTAAAAATACGAGAGCTCTTCCTCCGAGTCTATGGATGCCTCGTCCAGCGTGTCAGACTCTGTGATACCTGCATCTAAGATATGGTCTGGTTGGTGTTTTAAAACACCGTCCCAGAGTAGGAGTGAGTGATCAATTCAGTGGTTTTATTAACATCAAGTTACTCAAGTTATCAAATCCACAAGTGAATTAATGAAAAGAAACTTAAGCATACAGTCCCTAGACACTCTTGTTAATGTACATGCATGCCATTATGATATGATACATGCTCCCGTCATCCAACACTCCCTCATAGCGACTCCATCTTACGCTCACAAATGACCAACACTCCTCATCACGCAACCTCAACTGCCAAGTCGCCACACCTAGCTAATGCAATGCACAATGGTCATATTAACCGAGTGTTTACTTAAGTACGTTTGTTCAGCAAGATTGGGGAAACTAAGGCACTTCCATGAAATCAAAAGCCCTAACCCGATCGCAAGGCCCAGAGTGGTCGTGGCGGCCCCATGCCTGCGACCCTTGATCCATCTGGGTTCGTCACTCTCAGCTGAACTCATACGAAAGGTGGGATTATAGATTGAATTACTTGCGGTCACTACGAGGAGGCTCGTCACCCTAGCATAGTCCGACAGTTGAACACAGTGTCCCATACCAGCATGCCCGGCTCTCAAGACTTGTGGATCATATCATTAGCGGTTGTAAGTGGGCATTCCATGGGCATGGGGTGTCCTAGGTTCAGACAGGTGTGAACATACATGGTGAACACACATGGTTGGCCAACTAGTGGACTAATTCGACTGACTCAGGCGAACTACGACGTAACCTACACTGGGTGCAAGCGTCCTGTATAATCCAACTACTACCGGTTGTCCGTCTTCGGCTTGGATCGGTCGGATTTGCCCAGGGCATCTGATCTAATAAGGCTGCCCTCGTGAGTTTTTTCGATTTGCTAGCCAACCCAATTGACCAATAGGCTAAAATTTTATAGCATGCTACAAACACATTCCATTTCAGGAATAGGTGAACATACTTGTTAGAAATTCAGGATATTCCAGTTAATGTGGGTAATCAAATGGACATGTGGGTACAATACACAATCATCGTAGAATTTAAAACATTAAGATAAAAATGCATGTATCAGGGGACAATGTAGAATAGATGGGCAAGCATTTCAGTAAGCTCTATCTATTCAAGCATTGGTTCAAAGTTCAGTTACAGTAGGCATGGTTCACAATTCATGGAGGACAATCAATCAAGGGGTGTTCACTAATTTGCATGCGATCACAAATTCACTACATAATCATTATTTGCGGCATAGGTTCGATAATTAGCAACTTAAAAGTAATGGTCCGCAACTAGAAGTGATTCGTCGATTTTCGAACGCTACTCCTAGGATTTAGGTCTATAGATCGACGTGCTGGTGTCCTGCGACAACGAGGTTAGCTTGCAAGGGTGCATGCAATCAGCCTTTAAGCCTCAAATCACAAGGATGGTCTGATATTTACCTCTTTTTTGCCATCGGGTTGTTTCCTACGGTGTGGCACGGTTGGGAGCTATGTTGTGGCAAGTGGAGGTGGAGAAATCTCCCAAATTAACTTCTCCAAAATTTCTTTCTCACCCTCTTCTCACTCCCTCTCCTTGTTTGCAATTGAAATTTTATATAAGGGTGAGGGGGTGAGAAATAAGGCCTTTTATAGTGCCATAGGTTTGCACAAATAGCCCCAAGACCCCCTTTTCTCTTAGAATTGCCCTTGGGGAGAGTGTTTCTGACTTATAGGGCCTCAACGGAGGCCCATAGGCTCATCTGCACCAGAGGGTAGCTGTCCCACCATGGGATCTATGTTACATCATAATTTGGTGGCAAAACGGACGCTTTGATAAACCGTGGAGACCCCACTTACGATAGACGGTCGTCGATGATCGATCGGGGCCGGTTCATAACCCTAAGTGTAGGGTCACGATGTAGTAATAATCTCGGTGAGATCGAGGTCGAATCCACAGGGACTAATCTTGTGTGTCTATTCTGAGAGTAATTAGAATCAAAACTATGAGAAGATCTAACCTAAATTAGGAAACTAGAGGAAGTAATTGTGAAGTTTAATTGGAAACTTAAGAATTTAAAGGTGGGAACTAGGGTTTCTAGGGATCCACTTGTAGCTATTAGGGTGTTTCCTTATTTGATTCAAGGCACTCAATTGGAATTGCAATCATATCCTATCCAATTGGAAGATATTCAATAAATTCATATCTGAACTTCTATTGACCTAATTCTCAACGAATGAAAGTTGTAAAGATTGGAAGTGATTCCATCACCTAACCATGCCCAGGAGACTATGGTAGACAACAGGATATGCCGATCCAACAACCAACATAGGAGAATTGTGAAGAATATAAGGGATTTCATCACTCAGCCATGCTCAAGGGACGATGGAGAATAACAAGATTTCTTATTTTCAAAAACTCTAAGCAGAAAAAGAAGATACTTAAAGCTATTACAGATATATTGTAATTTAAGTCACAACAAACCATTAAAAACTAAAAGTATTCCTTAAATATCAAACTAGAATCAAAGGAGTTCAACAATAATAAGAATAAAATAAGAAAAACATCTCAACCACGCTACAAGCTTCACCCCTTAACCCTAGCTAAGGGATCTAGCCAATTATAGACATGATTGGATTAAAAACCCTAGAAGAAAGCATTAAAAACTATGAAGAAGGGAAGAAGAACTCTTGGGAAGCAGTTCCACCCTTTTTTCTCTACTTCTTCAAATCTTAGATATCCTAGAAAGACTTAGGAAACCCCTATTTATAGGCAAGTTCCACGAAATCGCAAAATCAGATCAAATTTATGAAGTCTGTGTAAACACTGCATAACCGATTTGATGTCATCGAAGGAGTTTGAATCCGGAAGTCATGTCTTTTCTTCTTTCGTACTGCGTAAGTCTCTGTGTCATCGAACCGTCCTTCGATGTTATCGAGCGAAGCTTCGATCCATCGAACAGGTCTTCGAGTCATCGAGAATGTGTCCAAAATAGTCCAGTGAGTTGCTTCAATTTCTTTAATAAATTCGATGTTATCGAGCAGTCTTCGATGTCATCGAGCACCTTTCTTCAAGGTATTGAACATGTCTTCGATTGATCGAGAAAAGCACCCAATATATATGTCCAACAACCAACTCGATTTTCTTCCATAAATTCGATGTCATCGAACGGTTCTCGATGGCATAGTCATTGTGATTTATGCGCTTCTTTCGACTTCATTCCTTCTCCACTTAGTTTTCTTAAATCTTGGGACCTTGAAATCTTCAATCTTAATCTCCACAGGTTCATTCTTTGCCTTGGTAACTTTTGAGCATTAAATCCATGCTTTTAACATTCTTTTCAATCCAAGCTCTTAAATTCACCTTGCAAAACAAACACATGTAAAATATACCATTAAGCCATATTATGTTTGTAAAACCAAGAAATAAATGGGGAATAATATGCAATATTTGACCATTAACAGGGTTGCGGTTATACAGATATGAGCAGGGAAATATCTTTAACTCATACCTCAAGTTTGGTTGCGATCTAACGATCAAAAAGCCACAATTTCGTGAAAGAACGGAAGGTCTATTTCATTAAGTTCAGGCTTCAGCCTAGAGTGTTTGTGCATTTTAAGCATTCGGCCAGAATTCTGGGTACTAACTTGATTATCCACCCATGATGGACGTCAAGGCCAGTGAGATAGACATTATTCTACAGTTTTAGAACTAATGGCCTATTAACGAGCTGTCTAGAGCTTGTTTGGATAATCGGGACATTTCTAGAATGAATTAGGTATCGAGATTTCTTATACGCAATTATTAGGGTTTAGATTAACTATGTTCATAGTGTGGCTTATTCGTAATTAGCAGAATGACGATTCAATCATAATCACTTTAAACAATTGATTCGTAGGCTAAATGAGTAATTGGGTTGATTTGGTTTATTAATTAAATTCCAACCCATAGTTGACTGATCAGCTTTAGGTAGGTCTTTATTTGGTTATAGTTATCTCGATTGGTCAGTGATAGGTTGGCTAGATTTGGGTCCTATGTGAACAAATCATGGGGCTAAACTCGATGTTTAAAACATCGGTCGAATTCGTTGGCTTTCTACGGTTGATCAATCTTATTTGTACGGTTCTTTATCGGTACCACCCATGTATAGGCTCACTTCGAGCATCAAAGGTCAGTAAGTGATGACGTAAGCTAATTATATATATATATATATATATATAATTTTATTTTTTGAAAAAACATTTTTGGCAATCCAAAATAGCAAAAATTCAGGATGTTACAACATTATTCTTCCACAACATCATTTCACAATTAGTTAGAGTCATCATTGAGAATATGCAGCAGATAAAAAACATTTAAAAAGACCAAAGAAGGTGGAATTTGCAGTTGTGAGGAAGAACTTCAACCACGAATCCCAATTTATAAAAACTATAGTCGTCGATTGCTATAGTAGCAACTAATGATAGAAATCATGATAGAAGATTTTCAACACAGGAAGTTGCGCATGACTATCGTAAACTGATAGGGTGCTACCACATGGTATTTTTCGAAAGTGCCCTGGTTTGTCAAGTTACGTGAGTGGTGAGTCAGACTGTCTACAGAGCTCGATAGGAAGATCAATTCAAGCGTCTGCCTCAACCGGATGTGTGCAAGCTCGTCACAGGTAAATCTAAAAGCCTCACATCCCATGACCCAAAACACCAGGTGAAGAAAACCCTTAAAAACAAGTTAAAAATCATAGGGTTTTAAGGTGAGAAAATTTCTTTTCAAAATAGGAAAATCTCTAAGTTTTTCTCGCTTTGTTGATTTTATCGAAACACCCTCGATATGATCGACCTACTCTGTCAATGTCCTCAATACCTTAACGATATTATCGATGAGAGGACCAAAAGTGTCAAGCAACTAAGTATTCATCTGGATGGATTTATCGATGTATCGATACACATATCGATATCATCGATATAAGCACTAAATATATCCAGCAACTTCATAACATTTCTGGACGAATTATCGATGTATCGATACACCTATCGATATCATCGATATTCAAATCTAGAGTCCATTGAGAGTGGCTTGATAAGATTGACAGACAGATTTTCGGCACCCCTGTTTTTTAATGAAAATCTCAAAATCCTTCGATATATCGATACTCTTCCGATATGATCTGAAATCAAATATCGATAACATCGGAAGTCCATCGATAATATCGATCGAGGGCGCGCATCTCTCACAACAGATATTTCAGGTTGCTTTTAACTATGATCGGGGGCCCTTCGATAGAATCGATATTCAAATATCGATGATATCGACACCAGGTCGATTGCATCGATCAAGGTTATAATCTGTCCAGCAGCTTAACGAAAAATCCGCTGGAATTATCTATGCCTCGACTCTGATCTCGATATCATCGACATTCAAATTCCGATGATCTCAATGGTTCCCCGATCAATCTTGAAATCCTGAAATATTTTAAAGTCAAGTCTCTCTCATTTTTTAAATGTCGATGAATCGATCCTGTCATCGATGGAATCGGAGTTCGAAATCCGATGACATCAACAATGGTTTCGATTCATCGACCAATTAGCAAAAAGTTTCAAAAGCGTATGACATCGAGTTCGAGTCATCGAGCAGACCATCAATGCTATCGAGAGTATACGCTCGATGATATCGAACATGCTCGATGATATCGAACTCTGTCATAAATGTGACCGTTTTATATCCGTTGGAAACTTTTTGCCTATATATAGAGGACTTGTCGTTTGTTGATGTGAGAGAAAATAGAGAGAGCTTTTATGTGTTTCAACTTATATCTTATAACCAAAGCCCTTTCTCTCAAGGGAGTTCATCCTCCAATCCACCCTCACCATCGACATTCAATAGAGTGGATTGGGGAATGAACTTCCGCATTCAAGGATCCTCCAGCTACTACCCTAATGGTAAATCATTAAGCTGGGATGCCTTGAATGCATAAGATTGGAACTACTCTATCTTCCTTATAGGAAAACCTTTAGAGAGTAGGATTCCATCATATCCTTGACCCAACCCGAAGCCGAGTATTGGTACATCATTTTGTGTTGCGGATCAAGGGAGCAAAAGACTCTTCGTCAACAAGGAGGAGGAGATCTTCGGCATTGTGCTAAACGGGACTCATCAGCTTATTTGTAAGTATCAAGAGTCCAAGAGGACACTTGTGATCATTCCTTTCTAGGATTGGATCCTAAGTGGTTCTCACCCTTGGAAGTCCTCAAGGAAGCCTCCGGCGGGAGTATACGTAGTGGGTGCGTTATGTGGACCCTTACTATGTGGAGAGCATAAACATCTGGTTTGGAGTGAACCAGTAAAACTATGGGTTTTAGGTGAACCGGGTAAAACTTAGGGTATGAGGTCAACCGTGTAGAAACCTCCAGTACGGTCTTATGGAAGATCCTTGGCCAGTGTGCCTAAAAGTGGGTGAGTTGTGTTGACCCTTGCTCGTGAGAGCATAAACAGTCAGCCTCGGTGTAGGTTATAAAGGTTGAAGGTGAACCTGATTTAAAACCTTAGGTTAGAGGTGAACCATGTGAAACCTTCTTAGTGAAATCCGGTACACTCAAGGGTTGAGTGCGGTTACCGGGAGTGGAGTAGACTCATCGTCGAACCACTATAAAAATGACTGTGTTCGAGATTGTTATTCGTATGATTGTGTGATTTGCTTTAATACTTCCATATCTGAACATTTAATCACATCACACACACCTACACAGTCATATCCATCATAGGCTAGCATACATACTGCTTATCTCGAAAATAGTTTGTGATTGGATCCTCTACTAGGCTTGGAAGCCAGTAGAGTTACATTTGAGTAATCCTGATAACTGCATGATCACAGGATTAGTGAAGTAGGATTTTTAAATAAATCATAAAACTTTAAAAGTCCTATTCACCCCCCTCTAGGACATATTGGCATATTCCTTCTTCAACTAGTGCGGTCTTTACCGCTATTTCAATTAGTATCAAAGCAGGTCTCTCTTTAAGGGCTTCACCGCCTAGAGAGTGATCTTGACTGAAGTTGGAATCATGCTCAAAAGTATCCAAGAGGGTGTAACAGTTGTAACAAACCAGAATAGTTGCCTTGTAATCCATACCGCCCTGAAAGTCGGAAATAGTTCAAAGTGGTATCTGGACAGTGGATGTTCCAGACACATGACTGGTGACCAAACACACTTTTGTGAGTATTCAAACTTTGATGGGGGATCAGTCACATTTGGTGATGGAAGCTCAGCCAAGATAGTTGGACAATGAACTATAGTAGTACCAGGCCTTCCAAAGATCAAACATGTCCTCTGTGTAGAAGGCCTGAAACATAATCTTTTGAGTATCTCCCAAATCTGTGACAAAGAACATCTTGTCACTTTCTCAAAGGATGTGTGTAGAATTTTGGATCATACAGGAAAATCTCTCATAAAAGGTTTACGTACTAGTGATAATTGTTATGTCATTGAAAGTACAAGTGAGAGTGTGCTATCCACAAAGTGTAATATGGCTATGAAGAATGAATCCAAACTATGGCACCAAAGGTTGGGACACGTTCACTACCGAAATTTAGCGAAGCTCAGTTTAAAATTTTAGTTAAGGGACTTCCCAAGATTAGAAAGGAAGAAAAAGTTGTCTGTGGAGAATGTCTATAAGGTAAACAGATTAAGGTCGGACACAAAAAGACAACCACCATAGCAACCATAAAATCTTTGGATCTGCTACATATGGATCTAGTTGGACCTACCAAAGTGGAAAGCCATGGAAAGAAAAGATACCTCCGGTTGTAGTAGATGACTACACCAGATTTACTTGGGTCGCATTTCTTTGAGAAAAATTGGATGCGTTTGAGGAATTTGTGATCCTGGCAAAGTGACTCCAAAATGAAAAAGGATACGGGGTCAATCGCATCAGAAGTGATCATGGCGGGGAATTTGAAAATGAAAATTTTGAAAAATACTGCAATGAAAAAGGAATTCGTCATGAATTCTCAGCTCCTAAAACCCCACAGCAAAATGGAGATGTTGAAAGGAAAAATCAAGTATTACAGGAGATGGGGTCAGTTATGCTGAATGGGAAGTATATGGCGAAAAGTTTTTGGGCAGAAGCTGTTAATACTGCTTGCTACATCATAAATAGAGTATATCTTAGAGCAGGTTTGAACAAAACTCCATACGAACTATGGTATGGAAAACTGCCTAGTGTGAAATATTTTCGAGTCTTTGGTAGCAAATGTTATATCTTGAGAGATAGAGATCACCTAGGGAAATTTGAGTCTAAAAGTGATGAAGGAATCTTCTTGGGGTATGCCATGAATAGTCGTGCGTACAAAGTATACAATCTAAGAACTCTCACTATTCAGGAATCAGTAAATGTGGTAATCGATGATCAACCTCATGAAGAAGATGCACCTGTGAATGAATTAGAAGATGATGTAGATTCATGCATACTGGAAAAATCTGAAAACAAAACTTTATCACCCAGTGAACCTCAACCATCACCTGACATTCCCATTATAAAATATCATCCTCGAGAACAAATCATTGGAGATCCTAATGCTGGTGTCAAAACTCGACGACAGATAGAAAATATCTATAGTCATTTCTACTATACCTCAAAGATTGAGCCTAAGAACATTGTGGAAGCTCTTTAAGACGAACACTGGATAAATGCAATGCAAGAAGAACTTCAACAATTTCAAATAAATGAGGTATGGAATTTGGTTCCCAGACCACTCGATACAAATGTCATTGGAACCAAATGAGTCTTCAAGAATAAATCTGATGAATCAGGAAACGTGATTAGAAACAAAGCAAGGCTTGTAGCTCAAGGGTACTCACAGATAGAAGGCATTGATTTTGATGAGACATTTGCCCCTGTAGCTCGCCTTGAGTCTATCAGAATTTTTTTATCCATTGCATGTGCATTGAAATTTAAACTATTTCAAATGGATGTTAAGAGTGCTTTTCTAAATGGAGATCTTGCTGAAGAAGTTTATGTGGAACAGCTCAAGGGATTTTCAGATCCTAAGTGTCCTCAATACGTATATCGTCTAAACAAAGCCCTCTATGGTCTTAAACAGGCACCACGTGCTTGGTATGAACGATTGACAAAATTTCTGTTGGACCATAAATTCTGCAGAGGGAGTGTTGATAAAACTCTGTTTACCTAAAGAACAAAAGACTCACTGCTTATTGCACAAATTTATGTGGACGATATAGTCTTTGGTTCAACATGTGAAGATAGCGCATATAAATTTGCCGACCTCATGAAATCAGAATTTGAAATGAGCATGGTTGGTGAACTGAACTTCTTTTTAGGTTTGCAGGTCAAGCAGCTACATGATGAAATCTTTATCTGTTAAACCAAGTATGCAAACGATTTGGTAAAAAGGTTTGCTCTTGAATTTGGTCGTTCTTATCACACTCCCATGAGCACCACACTCAAACTCTCCAAAGATACAAATGGCAAGAGTGTGGATTAACATCTCTACCGGAGTATGATAGGTAGTCTACTATATCTCACAGCTAGTCGTCTCGACATATCTTTCAGTATTGGAGTATGTGCTCGATATCAAGCAGATCCTAAGGAATCTCATTTAACGGCCGTTAAGAGGATCATCAAATATATAGCAAGGACTCCCTCCTATGGACTATGGTATCCATTTGAAACATTTACCATCATCGCCAGGTACTCTGATGCCTACTGGGCAGGAAATTTGGATGATCGGAAATCAACTAGTGGAGGATGTTTCTATGTTGAAAACTGTCTAGTCTCCTAGCAGAGCAAGAAGCAAAATTCAATATCATTATCTACTGCCGAGGCTGAATACATTGTCGCTAGAAGTTGTTGTGCATAACTTCTTTGAATGAAACAGATGTTGGATTATGGGATTGAACAACCCACGCTGAGTCTTTTCTGTGATAACACGAGTGCTATCAACATTTCAAAGAATCCTGTTCAACATTCTCGGACTAAACACATTGATATCTGTCATCATTTTATTCGAGAACTTGTTGATGACAAGATTCTTACATTGGATTATGTTTCCACAGAAAAGCAACTCGCAGACATCCTCACCAAACCTTTAGATGCAAATAGGTTTAGTGACCTGCAAAAATCCATTGGTGTCTGCACTCACTAAATCTCAGTGAACATGAGCCACACAGATCAATGATACTGATATCCAACATCGATACAATTGAAGAAACTTGAAAAACGCACGATAATGACCAGTGGTTTCCTCAAATGGTTGGCCTAAAAATGCTTTGTTCTGATAAAACTATTAATCTACTGCTATCTGTGGCAGTATGTGTGTTGATAGTTGGATAGTTGAATATTTTGGGATTTTTCTTCTGTTGAGTTACTGTTGTCTGTGGCAGTATATATATTTTGAAATTCTAGTATAATTGCCAATCTTGGGCAATTTACGTTGATATTTTGGTTTCATTTTAAATATGGCTGTGTAGAATTCATATCTTTAATGTCATATTTCTGTTTTGAGTTCCCCTGGTTTATCAAGTTATGGATTGCATATGATTGAAAACTGCTATATAACTGCTTCAAAATGCATCCATAGGTTCTGAAATTGATGTCTGTTTAAATTGTATTACTTATTATACAACACTTGATCTGCCTCTCCTTCTATTCGGTTCTCTCAAGGATTTCAAGCTTCAGTCAATATCACCCGAGATATCTTTGTCAATGACTAACAAAAAGGGGAGAACATTTGCGAACACCCCGAATGGAAATTTGTGTATCTGTTAGATGTTGTTGCAGGTGTTAGGGAGAGCAGCTGCATCAAGCAAGGGGGAGTTTCACAAGAAAGGGGGAGCAGCTACTGGTTGTGTACATGGTTCATTAGAAATTGTAAAATTGTGTAAAAACATGTACACACAATTTAGGGTGTATTTGTTGAGAACATTCTAGGGTGTTTTGGGGATTTTGTCACGTAATTGACAAAGGGGGAGATTGAAAGTGCCCTGGTTTGTCAAGTTACGTGAGTGGTGAGTCAGACTGTCTACGGAGCTCGATAGGAAGATCAATTCAAGCGTCTGCCTCAACCGGATGTGTGCAAGCTCGTTACAGTAAATTTAAAAGCCTCACATCCCATGACCCAAAACACCAGGTGAAGAAAACCCTTAAAAATAAGTTAGAAATCATAGGGTTTTAAGGTGAGAAAATTTCTTTTCAAAATAGGAAAATCTCTAAGTTTTTCTCGCTTTGTCGATTTTATCGAAACACCCTCGATATAATCGACCTGCTCTGTCGATGTCCTCGATACCTTAACGATATTATCGATGAGAGGACCAAAAGTGTCCAGCAACTAAGTATTCATCTGGACGGATTTATCGATGTATCGATACACATATCGATATCATCGATATAAGCACTAAATATGTCCAGCAACTTCATAACATATCTGGACGAATTATCGATGTATCGATACACCTATCGATATCATCGATATTGAAATATCGAGTCCATCGAGAGTGGCTCAATAAAATCAACAGACAGATTTTCGGCGCCCCTGTTTTTTAATGAAAATCTCAAAATCCTTCGATATATCGATGCTCTTCCGATATGATCTGAAATCAAATATCGATAACATCGGAAGTTCATCGATGATATCGATCGAGGGCGCGCATCTCTCACAACAGATATTTCAGGTTGCTTTTAACTATGATCGGGGGCCCTTCGATAGAATCGATATTCAAATATCGATGATATCGACACCAGGTCGATTGCATCGATCAAGGTTATAATCTATCCAGCAACTTAAAGAAAAACCCGCTGGAATTATCGATGCCTCAACTCTGATCTCGATATCATCGACATTCAAATTCCGATGATCTCGATGGTTCCCCGATCAATCTTGAAATCCTGAAATATTTCAAAGTCAAGTCTCTCTCATTTTTCAAATGTCGATGGATCGATCCTGTCATCGATGGAATTGGAGTTCGAAATCCGATGACATCGACAATGGTTTCGATTCATCGACCAATTGGCAAAAAGTTTCAAAAGCGTATGACATCGAGTCCGAGTCATCGAGCAGACTATCGATGCTATCGAGAGTATACGCTTGATGATATCGAACCTACTCGATGATATCGAACTCTGTCATAAATGTGACCATTTTATATCCATTAGAACTTTTTGCCTATATATAGAGGACTTGTCGTTTGTTGATGTGAGAGAAAATAGAGAGAGCTTTTGTGTGTTTCAACTTATATCTTATAACCAAAGTGTTTTCTCTCAAGGGAGTTCATCCTCCAATCCACCCTCACCATTGACATTCAATAGAGTGGATTGGGGAATGAACTTCCGCATTTAAGGATCCTCCAGCTACTACCTTAATTGCAAATCATTAAGCTGGGATTCCTTGAATGTATAAGATTGGAACTACTTTATCTTCCTTATAGGAAAACCTTTAGAGAGTAGGATTCCATCATATCCTTGATCCAACCCGAAGCCGAGTATTGGTACATCATTTTGTGTTGCAGATCAAGAGAGCAGAAGACTCTTCGTCAACAATGAGGAGGAGATCTTCGACATTGTGCTAAACGTGACTCATCAGCTTATTTGTAAGTATCAAAAGTCCAAGGGGACACTTGTGATCATTCCTTTCTACGATTGAGTCCTAAGTGGTTCTCACCCTTTGAAGTCCTCAAGGAGGCCTCCGACAGGAGTGTACGTAGTGGGTGCACTGTGTGGACCCTTGCTCTATGGAGAGCACAAACATCTGGTTTGGAGTGAACCAGTAAAACTATGGGTTTTAGGTGAACCGGGTAAAACCTTAGGGTTTGAGGTCAACCATGTAGAAACCTCCAGTAGGGTCATATGGAAGATCCTTGGCCAGTGTGCCTAAAAGTGGGTGCGTTGTATTGACCCTTGCTCGTGAGAGCATAAACAGTAAGCCTCAGTGTAGGTTGTAAAGGTTGAAGGTGAACCTGATTTAAAACCTTAGGTTAGAGGTGAACCATGTGAAACCTCCTTAGTGAAATTCGGTACACTCAAGGGTTGAGTGCGGTTGCCGGGAGTGGAGTAGACTCATCGTCGAACCACTATAAAAATGACTGTGTTTGAGATTGTTATTCGTATGATTGTTTGATTTGCTTTAATACTTCCATATCTGAACATTTGATCACATCACACACACCTACACAATCATATCCATCATAGGCTAGCGTGCATACTGCTTATCTCGAAAATAGTTTGTGATTGGATCCTCTACTAGGCTTGGAAGCCAGTAGAGTTACATTTGAGTAATCCTGATAACTGCATGATCACAGGATTAGTGAAGTAGAATTTTTATATAAATCATAAAACTTTAAAAAGTCCTATTCACCCCCCTCTAGGACATATTGACATATTCCTTCTTCAACTAGTGCGGTCTTTACCGCCATTTCATTTTCTAGTGACCGTTGAAATCTTTATGACATAATGTCTCTTCATATTCTTCGAATGCAAAGAGACGTGGGAGTATTGTTTATACCCAATCTGCAACGAGCAGATCCAACAATAAGATGCTGCCATGTGTTAGCATACTTGTATGAAAGCCAGAAAAGGTACTCACGGAGTATAGAAGAGAGATCATGAGAATCCGAAACACACTTCTGCCATATACATGTGTCACACCAATAATGCTATCACACCTAGAGACAAACGCATGATCGAAACTCTATAGGTGGTCGGTCTCCCAATAACACGTAGTAAGAATACACAAGTTACACATACATAAAAGCTCTTTAAGAGCACACGTAACTCAGGTCAATGTGAAGGTAGTGACATGCAATGACATACGGCCAACTTCAATTGGCTATGCACAGTTGTATACCTCTAAGCAGTGTGCCAATGAGATAAAGTTGTTTGAAAATAGAAACCGCATATGACAACGTAATATTTGGTTTGTCCCTTCTCAAAATAGAAGTATATTAAGCCGAAGGACCATACCAAGGCCACCACTTAACCCACATCTATAAAAGTAACTGAGAATGAAGAGCTCCGAACTCTCACCAATCCAAACATGATAAATATCTTTTAACTCAATTATGCCTATCAAATCTTCATCCCACACGGACGACTATTTTATCTTGGCCTAGCCTATTTCAGCCTCTCCACTTCTATCCAATGCTATATTGCAGCAAGTCCGAATTGATTAGAATAATTTTAGTTTATTTTCTCCATTTCCGTCTAACGCATCGCTGTAACAAGTCAAATTTAATGTACCTTCATTCACGACCTCGTCATTGGAAACTCCAAATATTTAAGTCCTTAGTAATTTTCTTGGCCACGACATATAGGCCAAACCATGACCATTTAGGTTTCAACGACCATCCAAGTATAAAAGATCGTTAATCGTTTACAATTGTTTCATCCATTCAAATTGTCGTTGGTAATTTCTTATGCTTTTTTTTTTTTTTTGTCAATTGTATTGCATTCATATTTAGATTAATAAAATCAGTACTTCACCTTATATATATATACATATAGTTTTCTTTCTAAATTTATTTTAATAAACACGTTGTTGTGATAAAAGTCTATTTTCTTTAAGGCAAAAAGGACTCAATTGAAAGGTTAATTAGCTATTTTTCAAATTGCTAAATTTCTTGTCAATTAGAAATTGAGTAGTTAGGCCAATCTTCACTGATTTAATCTTAATCAAGCTATTTTGTCTAATGTTATAAGGCGTTTAGTTCGATTTAATTCAAATATGACTCTAACATGCACTTTATGCATGTTATATATATATATATATATATATATATATATATATATATATATATATATATATATATATATATAATATATATATATATATATATATATAAGGAAAAGGTACAATGCGCTCTGAGCTGACTTTAACGTCCCATGAGGTCGAGCTGTGTGGGCCCCACCATGATGCATTTCGAACATCAACACCGTGCATTTGATGCGTCTCCTTTAAATTATGGGATATCCGAAAAATCAGCCGTATACGGAACTCAGGTGGGCCATACCATCTAAAATCATGTGAAGACTTGCTAAAAACATATAAAAACACTTGGTGGGGCCCATTTGAAATTTGCATGCGCCTGAAACTTGGTCCGAACCCTCATACAAGTGGGACACACATAATGGATGGGCTGGATTTGCAAACCACATCTCGGTGGGCCCAAAAAAAATGGTTATGAATGTTTTAATGGTGCACGACAACTCTCAACTTTTGTATGTGGTGTGGCCCACACAAGTCACGGATTGACTTGATTTTTGAGACCTAGGCCTACGATGGAATGGTGCATCTGACTGATGGTGTTGATGTTCGAAACGCATCACGGTGGGGCCCACACAGCTCGACCTCATGGGACGTTAAAATCAGCCCCCCCCCCTCCCCCCCTCCCCCCCCCACACACACACACACACACACACACACACACACACATATATATATATATATGGAAAAGGTACTATGCGCTCGATATAGGGAAAAGGTACTATGCGCTCGAGCTTATTTTAACGTCCCATGAGGTTGAGCTGTGTGGGCCCCATCGTGATGCGTTTCGAACATCTACCCCATCAGTCAGATGCACCATTCCATTGTGTGCCTAGGTCTCAAAAATCAAGTCAATCCGTGACTTGTGTGGACCACACCACATACAGAAGTGGAGAGGGGTCGTGCACCATTAAAACATTCATAACCATTTTTGAGGGCCCACCGACATGTGGTTTGCAAATCTAGCCCATCCATTATGTGTGTCCCACTTGAATGAGGGTTCAGACCAAGTTTCAGGTGCATGCAAAACTCAGGTGGGCCC
Source organism: Magnolia officinalis (assembly GCA_021015155.1). NCBI lineage: Eukaryota > Viridiplantae > Streptophyta > Magnoliopsida > Magnoliales > Magnoliaceae > Magnolia > Magnolia officinalis. Next base: position 37,819 of record JAJHSJ010001658.1, read on the forward strand.
CACCAAGTGTTTTAACGGTGTCTTCACATAATTTTAGATGGTATGGCCCACCTGAGTTCCGTATAGGGCTGATTTTTGGGGTATCCCATAATTTAAAGGGGACCCATCATATGCATGGTGTTGATGGTCGAAACGCATCACGGTGGGGCCCACACAACTCGACCTCACGGGAGCTTATAGTGAGGTCGAGCGCATAGTACATTTTTCCATATATATATATAGAGAGACGCTCACCTGCGAACCAGTTCGTACGTACTACGTACGAACTTTTTTGAGAACCCATCATACGTGATATGGATCCAAAATCTGAACCGTTCATGTGAAGCAGCACCTAGTGATACCCCCTATGATCAAGTTTTACTTTTATTTAAAACTTTTATACATACCGTCCGTAGCAAAGAGAAATTAAAATCAAAGAAAGAACCTGTTTACATTATTCATGGTCCACCAAAGTTTCGGATCAAAGTAAAAATTTGTACTGTGAGGTTTCATGAGGTTCTGCTTCATGTGGACCGTTCAGATTTGCGAGATTCATCACGTATGATGGGTTCTCAAAAAAGTTCGTACGTAATACGTACGAACTCGTTCGCAGGTGAGCGTTTTCCTATATATATATATATATATGTGTGTGTGTGTGTGTGTGTGTGTGTGTGTGTGTGGGAAAAGGTACTATGCGTTGGAGCTCACGGGTCCGTCCCATGAGGTCGAGCTGTGTGGGCCCCACCGTGATGCATTTCGAACATCTACCCCATCAGTCAGATGCACCATTCCATCGTGGGCCTAGGTCCTAAAAATCAAGTCAATCCGTGACTTGTGTGGGCCACACCACATACAGAAGTGGAGAGGGGCCGTACACCATTAAAACATTCATAACCATTTTTGACGGCTCACCGAGATGTGGTTTGCAAATCCAGCCCATCCATTATGTGTGTCCCACTTGAATGAGGGTTTAGACCAAGTTTGAGGTGCATGCAAAACTCAGGTGGGCCCCACCAAGTGCTTTTATATGTTTTAACGGTGTCTTCACATCATTTTAGAAGGTATGGCCCACTTGAGTTCCGTATACGGCTGATTTTTGGGATATCCCATAATTTAAAGGGTACCCATCAAATGCACGGTGTTGATGGTCGACACGCATCACGGTGGGGCCCACACAGCTCGACCTCATGATAAGCTTATCGTGAGCTCGAGCGAATAGTTCCTTTTCCACATATATATATATATATATTTAAATTGAGCCATTGAGTCATTCACTACACATGTATGTGGCCGCATGTCTGAATCGAAATCGCCGCACTTATACAAACTCAGACGTACTTTGCACATCCCGGGCAGATCGAGGATCCTATGATTCACGTGGCCCATAAATCTCTCTAGATTACACCCAATGTGCAACACGTTCTGGGACCTCCCTATATGCCTAACCTCAAGTTTTTAACTTTGAAGTTTCTTACTCAACAACGTGGCAATTTTTAATTCATGGGAGAGATGGAAGAAGTGATTCCCAACACACGTGCAGACCAATGCTCATGTGGAAAATCTTATCCATTCATCAGGTAGGAAACACCAAAAACATATCCTAATAAGTAATTTATAGAGGTCCACATATCACGTGGTCTGCATATTTATAGAGGTTCATATTCAAAGGTTGAGATCAACAAAGAAGCATGAGTACAAGGGTATCAATGGTTCAGATTATAATCTAAGATGAAATCCTGAATGAAAATCCAACTCGTGCATTACAATGTTACAGTGGTCACTTAACCTATGAAACCCTTCTCGACGCCAGCTCGAGTGCATGCATGTAAACGCTGGACGCACGGTTGGTAGCTACGTCTCCTACAAGCAGGTTTGCTCGAACACATCACGACGTATTGTAACATGATACGCCCGGGTTTTCTCCTTTGAATCTTGGTTATTTTGTAATGATCCAAACCGTTTATACTACGATTCTCACTTTGAATCGTTGAAATTCAATGAATCAAAGCTCTTAATTAGATTTATTTCAACCACGAACGGCCGTCATCTCATAAAAAAGCTCCAAGTTGCATTAGGACACTTAGACAGTCCAATCCAATGATCTAGACTGTTCATGAGGTCCAACACACATTTTATGGACTAGCATGCAAACATCCAACCGATCTTATAAATATTACATATTTGATAAATGGACGGTCAAGATTGCTTATGTATAAATAGGTCCAATCAACAATTTGATCCATCCATTTGTTAAAGAACATCATTGATTGCTTATCTAAATTATCGCTTTTGTTAGGTAATCCTAACCATCCCATTCATGACTTAGAAAAATGATGGCCATAAAAAATAAGGTGAAATCAATGATGGATTGGATGATCTGATCAGTGTGAAATTTTATTGGTGGCCTGAGAAATGGCGTTTTAGACTTAATGGATGGTTCAGATTGATCGATTCGTTTGAGTGTCTCTCATAAAACAATATGGTAGATTTATTCTGGGTATCTCGATGCCATGGGTGGGCCCCCGCACGGATTTGGCTCAAAACGGACACGGATTAGGTGAGGCGGACGCGGATTCCGTCCTGCCCCGCCTGGACGGCCAGGCAGATCTGTGGAGGGGTGATGTATCTGTTTATCTACTCTGTCCTGGTGTTTGGCTGATGGCATTGGAAAAGATTAGGTAGGATGGGATTAAAAAATATATAATTATCCCCTGTTAACTGGTATAAGCTTAATTCTATGTTATGTTTATAATACAGTGGTACATTGAATGGATATACTCATCATTATTTGAAACTATTGAGAATAACACGTGTGTTATATCTAAGCCGTTCATTTGTTTTGTAACCTCATTTTATGGCATGGGCCTAAAACTGAGACGAATCCAAAACTTATGTGGCCCCAACGAAGTTTTCAATGGTAGGTATTCAATCCCCACTGCTTTATATGGTGGGGAACACTTGAGCTTTAGATCTACCTGATTTTTTAGCCCATGCTCTAAAATGATCTCGAAAAATGGGTGGACGGTGTGGATATAGTCCACACATCATGGCAGAACCTACACAACTTGCTAACATTGAGTGGAATTGCACAACGAATGCAATTCCATCTAATCTAATACTAGGTTTTTCTATTCTTCCCAAGTGGAATTGGCATGGACCAAATGCAATTCCATCCCACCTAATCTCATCTAATACCATGCGCCAAGTGCCCCCCATATTTAAACAAAAAATGAGGCAGATTTAACTCTCAAGTGGACCATACCATACATTTAATGCAATCCAAAATTACCATTTTTTGTGGAATACTTGAGCATTTGGTCCCACCATTTTGGTCGACGCCAGTTGTAACGGCTGACTGTAGGTCCCACCAGTTTTGTGCTGTATATCCATGATGTCTGTTAGATCATTTTAAGTCATGGTCCCATAAATGAGGTAGATCCAAAGGACTATATGGTAGGGATTAAATTTTCACTTTTAAAAACTTTTTGAAGCCCGAAAGTCTTGGATCAAACTGCTATTGGTGATTTTCTTTCATCTAGGTCCATGTAACATTGTCCACAAGTTAGATGACAAATAAATATAAGGTTAGATGGCAAATAAATATCATAATGGGATATAGGAAGTTTTTAATGAGGGGCATTCAGGTCTATGTGATGTTAGATGACAAATAAATATTTAGATGGCAAATAAATATCATAATGGGTTACAGGAAACTTTTAATGAGGGGCATTCAATTTACCACCGTTTTTATGTGGTGTGATCCACCTTAGATTTAGATATGCCGCATTTTGTAGACCATGACTTAAAATGAGCTGGAAAAATGGATGGACGGGGTTGATATACATCACATACATTGAGGTGGGCCTCACGATCAGGCCCTCACCCACTAAACTGTTACACTGTCTCACATAATCGGCGCCCCCAAATCATGGCTTTGCTATGGATGGATCAAGACTTTAAAAAGTTCCAACCGATCCGCTAATTTTAGCCGTCCAAATAGACAGGCAGGCAAGTTAGACGATTAATACGAGGCTGAAAGTCGGGCGGGTTGGGTTGGGTTGGGTCGGGTTGGTGCTCAACCCTAACCCAACCCAAGGTTTCTATACCTCAACCCTAACCCAACCCAACCCAACCCAACCCAACCCAATCTCGGGTTGGGAATTCTCAACCCAAGCCCAACCCAATCTCGGGTTGGGAATTCTCAACCCAAGCCCAACCCAAGCGGGCTCGGTCGGGTTGATCAGGTTGGTCGGGTATATACATGCTAATATTTTCATTATTATATTATTTATCATATTTCAATATAAGACTTATTTTTTATATCTATAATTTTATTAATTATATATGTGATTATTCATTATAAAGAACTTTAGTTTTTTTCTTTAAAAAACAAGCTAAAATATAAGACAACTACTCCTTTAAAAGTCATGTAGCATAGCATGAAGTTTATTTGGGAGAGAGAAATCCGGCATATGTTATTAGCTTGAGTCTTTGGAAATGACGTGGACAAATGAGACTCGACATCACTAGTGTGCCTTCGACACAAACGATCCACACTCAATTATAATTTATAAGTAACTTATATATTGATCAGGTTCGGGTTGGGTCAAGTAACCCGAGACCTCAACCTGAGCCCAACCCAAGTTTTATC
>JAJHSJ010001119.1:0-45522 GCA_021015155.1 Magnolia officinalis
TCTAGACGGTGCTAATCTAGCACCTAATTCATGGTGGGTCCACACGTAAGAGTGGCTCACCATAGTTTTTAATATAAGATATTATATTATATAATAATATATATCATATCTATGTATATACGTGTGTGTGTGTGGAAAGTGGAAGTGTCAACGTCCAGCATCCAAAGATGCTGGACGGACGTCCTGCATCCAAAGACGCTGGACGGACGTCCTGGTGAATGAAACACATCCATCATGGTGGGCCCCACGCTAGCAAAATAGACAGACAGTGTGGGTATAAAAACACTTATATTAAGGTATGGCCACCGTCCAGATCTGTTGGACGGTGCAGATGTAATAAATACCTCAAGGTGGGCCCACATCAGCGTGGCCTACTGGTTTAGGACCAAACTGATATTTGTATTTTCCTTCGTGCAATCTAGCAGCCTCAGCTGCTAGACGGTTTGAATAAAACACCAGTGTCAATGTGGGGGCCATGTACACGTGGCCACCAGCCACGCACATCGAGGTGGCCCCACGTATGGATGGCATGGATATAATACATACATCATGATGGGGTGTATCAGGGTGGGCCACACATATCAAAAGAGAGGAAGAGAGAGAGAGAGAGAGAGAGAGAGAGAGAGAGAGGGGAGGGACCCCGCCACTATGGGCCCTCCCTATACATGAATACATCAAGATGGGTCCCGCATATGTGGGCCCTCAAATCACAAAATCAACAAATAAAAGCACCTACCTCAAGATCTCTTCTTCCTTCTTTCGCCAATGCATGATAGAGTCCCAAAGGGACAATTTCAATGGTTGAGATGGGCTTAGGATGGTAGGATCGGGTGGTAGAAAGGTGGGCCACACTAGCTCTCTCCCATGGAGCTTGGACGTGGGTTGCTCTCATAGAGCTTGGGAGGAAATGAGAGAGAGAGGTGATAAGTGAGAGATATGAGTGATGGGTGAGTGAGTGATGGGAGTACTTGTGTAAGAGAGAGGGTTGACTTTAAGGGGGGGTGGTTGTACTTGGGGATGGGTGTGAGTGATGGGAGTGATGTGTACTTGATTGATGGGATTGATGTGGTATTTTCTAGGGATTGCAACGCATGGCGTTTATCCTTGAACTGAACGCAGGCCCACATCTCCTGGCCTGGGTATCGCCTAGGCGCGTAATACGCGGCATCAGAACCGCGGCGACGACGCGGTCGCTAAGGTACAAGTCTCAGGTTGAGCCGACTCTGAAATACGGGACACGACTCAAGGTTGCGCGCAACTATTGATAACAGATCGCGGGTCGTAGGAATTCGATCGGGAGGACCGCGAAAGCCTACGGAATAATACGGGATAGGATACGGGCCTCACACCTGGCTTATGAGACTACCATCTTAGGATGTTTAATGAAAACCCGTTGACTAGTGGCTAATCATATTACAGTATATGGGGCTTACCATCGCATGGTTGCACAGTATAAAACATCGAACCCATATAGGGAAAATACCAGAATAAAGCCACATAGGGCGATATCAAAACAAGCCACATAGGGCAATTATCAAAATAGGCCACATAGGGCGAGTGTCAAAACCATGCGATAAAAGATCATCCTTGAAAACCATTGGACACAACAACCCTGGATGGTAGGCCCACATCAATGGTCAATTTAAACCATTATTCAATAACCACTAAGCCGAAGTCCATTACAATCACAACCAGTCGGGTTACATCCCAAGTATGGGTGTACACATATAGGTGGGGGTTTCCCACTGATGTACCAGTTTAAGTTCCATAAGCAATCCACAAATAATCCACAAGCATGAATAAATATGCAGGATAAACATTAAGCATGTAATGTAGTAATTTAACTCCAACAATTAACACATGTGGTTGTAGAATGGAGATATCATTTATAAATTAAAACAAAACTATAACTTAAGCTAATGGGAAAATGGAAAGCTCAAGGGGAAGAAATCATCACCTTATGCTTTGAATCGCCTACCAGTGTTGCTAGAGAGTGCGTGTTCCCTTAGAATCAAACCCTATCATGAATTGTAAAGTTATACAGTTAGGTCCAAGCTTACACGCTATTTAGGGTTAGGGTTTTAACCTAAGGTTCGGATTATCTAAGTTCCAGGGTTTCACTCTATGGTTTAGTTCTAGGAGTTGGACTAGGACATATGTGTAGCTCAAACACAATGTCATGATATGGTTAGTTACAATTTAATGTTAGTGATATAACCAATATTTGTGACCATGGTAATATTAGGCATTACAATGTAATAGTGAAATCTATTTTGTTTTTATGATAATATCTTTAGGTGATGGATGCTACACTAATATCATTAACGGTAATTTGTTTATAATAACTAACGTTAGCGCAAATAATGCATTGATGTTGTCCTAGATTTCATTCTAAAGTTCAGTCCTAGACTTGGATCATAAGATTGAACGCTAATTGGTGTATGGTTAACTGCGACGTCAGTAATATAAATAATTGTAAAACCACTATTAATATTAGCAGTGTAATCAATGTTAGGTACATGATAATAATAATTGTTATGATGACAGTAAATATTTTAATCTACAGTTAATGATAATATTTAAGAGCGATAAATAGAACACTACTATACGATAATTGAAATTTTGTTTATACTAACTAGTTCTAGCATGAATAACTTACTAATGGCTAATCATTATTAATTTTAATAATCCTAATAATAACAATGACAATAATACATTAAAATGGGTCTAGTGTGGGTTTGAAAGATCCCATGAATAAGGTTATTTGGGTAGGTTGATAAGGGCCCACCTACATTTGACCTTTACGTGTGGCCCACCCATTTATATGGTGTGGCCCACTGCATAGATAGTGCGGCCCACTGTATACATAGTGCGGCCCACTGTATATATAGTGCGGCCAACTATATATATAGTGCGGCCCATATGATCTTTTCACTCTCATTGTATGGCCTGATGAAGGCCCAACTTTGGACCCGAGGTGGCCCACATTTCAGGTCACTCTTAGCTCATTTCGGAGCCTAACAAGGGCTTGTTTTCTGCCAAATTCCCAGCCCATCTGAGGGCCCATTTGAAAGTGTTTTCAACCCAGCAGGAGGACCAGTTCTAGCCTAGTTTTGAGGTATGATTTTCAGCTCAAAGCTCAGTCCGCTTTCGACTGAATTCAAGGTCTGGTTTTGGGGAAATCTGGAAACCATTTTCAGCTTAGCACAGAGCCCAGCTATGGCCCAAAACTGGGGCTGGGTCGGACCTGGTTTCGGCCAAAATTCTGGGCTGATTTCTGCCCAGATCGAGTGGCTGATTTCAGCCCAACCTTGAGGCTGATTTCGGCCCACACCACGCACCAGTCGAGGACTGGATTTACAGCCCAGCTAAAGGCCATTTGCAGCCCTGATTACGGCCCAACTGAGTCCTGATTGAGTGTGACTCACGGGGATGAACTCTAACCTGATGAAGGGTCTTCTGGATGCCTGGATATGGATCTAGGTCATCCGTTTGAAGGCTGCTGGTGCAACGAAAATGTGGGTGGCGGCACTCGTCAGCTCTGTGCGGTGCATCAGCAACAACAGCAGTGCTATCCCTTCTTTCTTCTTCCACTTTCCTTCCTTCACTCTCTCTGATTCTTTCTTCTTTCTTTCGATTTTCCTTCCTTCTTCCTTTATGTTTCTTTCTTCTTCTAGTTTCTTTCTCTCTCTCTTTTCTCTCCTTCCTCCCTTGCTTTCCTTTTGTTTCTCTACTGCTCCCAGTAGCGACCGAACCATACGCCCAGCTTGGGTCAAGCTGGTTTTTCTCTAGACTGCTGCATGAAACCGAAAGGGAGACACAGCTGCTAGATCTCTTCCCTTATTTAGTGTTGTCCTAGCCTCCTTAAGCCGTCGGATCGACAACAAATGACCCGGATGGGTTCTGGTAGAAACCTCCACCAAATACGGTGGGCAAAACCGAAATCGCCTGTGGTTTCTCTTTGCTGTGGGTAGAAGAACCGTAGGGCGGTTTGGAATGGACGGTTAGGACCTGCCCAAACGGAGGGCTGAGATGTAGGGGAGAGAGCCCACGCGAATTACAACAACTGTCACCGAAAAGAACAGGGGCAGTTTCCATTTCCGAAAATGCCCCACGCAGCCTCGTTGGGGCCCGGTTTTAAGTGCACGCATGTGTATATGGACCCGCACGACAGTGTGGTTTTGGTAGGACGGGTATGCTCTACCTGGTGAATGGTTTGGATCGACTAAGGGTGGCCCATCTTAATCTCAATGGAACGATTTTGGAGGGGCGAGAAGCACAATCTCGCCCATACGTTAGCCATGTTTAGTTGAAATTGTGTGCACGTTTGTATGTTTCAACGTGCCAAAATTGTTAGGTTTTGGTAAGGGCCATGCCCTAAACATGATGGATGGATTGGATCACCCAAGAGGATGGTCGTGGTCGGCCATTTGCAAATCACACGGACGACGTCCATTTCAAATGAAACCGAGCGGGAGAGAGGTGTCTCTCTGTTTATGGAAACCGCGGGTCAGACCCGTGTTGACCGGGCTGACGGTCTCGTGCACCTCAGGTGTTGTTGCACTGGTGTACATGCACGCCCTTGTTGGGCCCATGGTGATGTTTGTATAAACCCACTCTGTCCATCCCTTTAGTTCTCTCATTTTGGCCATGGGCTTAGGGACAGGGCTAATCTAAACTCAGGTGGGCCACGCTAATTGGTTTTTAGAGGTTTTATTAATGTTTACTAACAACTAAATGGTCAGATCGGCTTCAGACGTTAATCTGAATGATACCACGTGATGCTTAAGTCGCCCAGTTCATAAACTAGGGTGTGTATCTCCATCCAACTATTAGATTATGTGTAACGCCCCGTATTTTTAGTATTCGAGTATTTCCATGTAATCCAACATAGTATGAGTATTAACCTAGCTTTGGTTAATAATTACCTCTAATCTAACCCAAGTGTGGCCAAATAAAAATAAAAATGATAATTAAATATATGTATTAAGCCACCTAATATATATTTTAGCCGTTAAATCATAGAATAATCTAATCATCCGATCCGCAGAAATTATTAGTTAAATCACAAAATGGAATAAAATGGACCACTTGAACTTTGGGTCAGCCTCAGCTCCCGTTGATCGTCTTAGATGGATCCATAAAACCTGATAGTTGATCCAGATGTATCAAGATATCATGGTGGACCCAACCTGGTGTGATGCATGTGCACCGTTAGGGCGCACTCGCAGTGCACCAAATGGTTGATCGGGTCAATAGGCTGTTGACCCGATTAAATTTGAAGCGAGAGGAGTTTCTCTCCCGCCAGTAACGACGTTTAATGATCACCGTCCGTGGGCATTGCTTGAAGCCACCATCAGGGGACGTATCAATGATCCGAACCGTTCATTACATTTTCGGGGTGGGTTTGACGAAAACCCAACTCTTTCCACACGTGCATACATGTGTACACGTGCACTATCCCTTGCTCAAAGCAGGTAAGTGTTGTTACATTTCCAAAAACGAAAAAACTCTGTTTCTCCTTCTGTTTGCCTGGTTGTCTATCCGAACGAAATGAAATGTTCAATCCCAGCCTTCCACGCACACTATCCTAGCCGTCCAAGATTAGCTCGTTTTAGGTTTTCCTCAATGCAGCAAGAGAAAGCGCGTGACGGAAAGAATCTTTTCCGTTTCTGTGTTGGCATCATCCTAACCATTCGTTAGCTTCTGGAAGCCTTCTCAGATTCATCTCAGACGTCCACGTTAGGGCAGCCTGAGCTAACAGAAATCTCGAGCGAAATCTCCTTGTACCGTGAGTCATCTCGTGAGCTAGGGGAATAATTCGCAAGATCTCTTGGAAATCATCACAACCTTTCAAAATACGGGTCCCATAATATCCTGTGGGATAATCCGAACCATCCGTGCGCAGCAGATCATTAGATTAGCCATCGAACAAGGATCCACCATTGGTGGCTGGATCATCTTCCCCACCCACTTGAAAAACCCATTTTCTTTTAGTGGGTCCCATCACTTCATCTGAGCCGTTAAATACCTTAGTTTAGGTTCCAGAAGTTCATTCCTACCATTCGATCACAGCCACACAATCAGGATTAACTTTCGTCATTCCAAAACGTTTCATGTAAACAGCTAGAGACCGTAACTAATCCTCTGATTAGTTAGGATTCGAAGCCTCTAGAATAGGATTAGTAGAGTTCATTTAAGGACTCTTTTAGGGCATCCCTTTCCAGAAATGGAAAGAGCTAGAGACAGCGAGGTTAAACACTGTTTTTCTCAGCCGCATCAAGCTGAGTTAACTCAGTTCAAGGCGCTATAAATCAGACCGAGTCCAAGTTTTTCGGGCTAAAGAGGGAATGTGAGAAAGAAAGAAAGAGAGAAAAACAGAGAACGAGAGAGAGAGAGAGAGAGAGAGAGAGAGAGAGAGAGAGAGAGAGAGAGAGAGAGCCTATTTCTTCATGTTTGTTTTCACTCAGTTGCAAAACCATTGGTTCTGCTTCATCCCAACCTCCCAGTTTTTACTGCACTCCGACCATGCCGGCGCAACCAATCGACTCCAGTAGTGCCGATCTATCCTAACTCTGATAATATTCGTCCAAAGCACTGACTGGATCAGGTGATTTTCAGGTATAAACCCCATATCTGGACTGTCTGCGTTTGCATCCTGTCTTAACTCGGTCACGAGTCAAGTGACTCAGCCACGTTTTTAGGGAGAAATCCTAATCTGAAACCATGACCACGATCGGTTAGTCTTGAGACAGTATCAACATCTTGAATCATTCACAAGTCCCTTCTCAGCCCTGCGTACTACCAAGCAAGAGAGGGCTTGACCGAGTCTGGTCACTGATTTGGTCATGTGGGGGAACTGACTTGACCATCTCACCTCACTGAGTTAACTCAATACTCTGTGGTGGGATGAATTGGTCAACTTGCTAGCTTAGTTAAGCTGACTCCACCAAATTATAATTAATGTTGAGAAGAGTTGGGTTCAATAGACCTTGATCTAATCCCGTGATTAACCAAAACTATTGAAGCAAGCCCAATTAATCTCTAGTTGAGAATCCTAACCAAGTCAACTCGGTACTAACTCACTGAAACTTTATAACATTCTATTTAGAGACTGTTTTCAACTGACACACTTCCTTCAATCAATTCCAAAATAGGAGCTCATAGGCTCGCCTCATAAGAGAATTCAAATCTAGGAATACTCTCAATCAAGGTGAGGAGCATCCCCCATAGCTTCTTACTTTCACAAAATTTCCATGTGAATTAATCTCAATTGTATGAAATATTAGGAAATTATAACTTTCCAGCTATCTTGAGTTTTCATAGAATAGTCGTGTTAATGTCATGCTTATGATTTTGTACAGCATGTATTGTTTATAAACTCTATGTCACATTATAATTGATTGCTTATAACTAAACCTTTGTTAGACATGTTGAGGAAAGAGAGTTTCCATACTAGACTATCTGTGAATTGTGTACTGAGACATTAACTTATGATTTTTTTTTTTTAAAAATTCTATTAAATGTGATTTGTATGAAGTATATGTGTGGGTAGAGTTCTTAACAATTCAAGTGATGTGGCCTCACTTAAAAAAATTACATAATTCTTAGTGAGCTCTCCTTTGCATGATTAGTAATTATGGAAACCCATATTGAACTCAAAATGGGACATCTCTTATTTGAAAGTTGAAATCGCCTCTTTTCTATTAAAGTGAGGAATATATTGTCATGATGCATAACATCCACGCATGACATGTGAGCTTTTTCGGGTGTCCATTGTAAGTCACAGCTTGTTGGGTTGTCCAGGGTTCTTCTACCTAAGTTCTACCATCAAGTTATGTGCATTTGTGCACTTTAGGCCGCTCTTTCATGAGGCTTTTCCTGAATTTTATACCTCCTCGGGCATACCCCGGGTATTTTTCCAGGAGGTCATCCTTGGGCGCACTCACATTCATGGCCTTTTCCAGGTAGATGACCTACCGCGGGTGGTCTGCATGGTCTTTTCCGGGTGACTAGTTCTCCTTGGGTGTACCTATGAGTATTTTTTCGGGAGATTAGTTCGCCTTGGGCGACCCTTCATTTTGACAGCTGGATGTGCATCCCCAAATCTGTGCCTTAACCATACATTCATACATTCATGCAAATGCATATGTAATAGTAATGCCCTATGAATCATATATGAATTGTTAATTCATATTAGAATGATGTGTTATGGTTGAATCTATGAGGGAAATTTCCACTGAGTTTTTACTCACCCTACTGTGCGGTTGTACCAAATAGACCTAGGTATGACGGAGGGTAACGGTGCCTATAATGACACCTCTGATGTAGCTAGAGAGGAGTACGGCGAGGAAGATCGATATGACAACGCAGCCGAACCATAAGCGCTCCACTAAAAGCTTGAGATTCACATGCTTTCCTTACATGTTTTTAGTTGTTATCTTAGTTCTGTTTTGTTCTGAGATGTGTAATTAAAACTCCTCTGTTGAGGGATCTTGCTCTACTTTATATTTGATCTGTATATATTAAACTCAATTGGCTAGCTTATATAGTGGTTAGACCTGGTTGCTATGACTGGTGTTGATAATTAGAGGAATGGTAAACTTAATTCATGACGTAACCCTCGGTTTCTCGTACTCGAGTGACCATCCTCGGGTTATGAGAAATAGGGTGTTACATTATGTTATTTCGAGTGAATACGTTTATATGCTTTAACTACAACGTTTGTTTTGTAAACCGATGATCGGATTGATTCAAAATCACTTATCGCTGGTCTTAGCAGTCTTGTGAGTCATCTAAATGGACTTTGACATTTGGTTTACGCTTTGGTTGTTTGATTAGTGCGATCAAGTGGCGGATCATTTTACGGAATGTCATGGGCATGATGGACGATGGATCTAACGAGTGGTGGATTTGTATGGTTCAGGGTTTTTAAGTCCAAAATGATCGGTTAGACTCGTTCATCAATGAGATTCAAAATCCTAAAAATGGATCTTTTTAACAACATGATGGTTCGTCTTAGATAACCTTGAATGGGTAGCTTAACCTGTGGATGAATGTTGCTTTAATCGGCCAGCTTGAGACTAGAATGAACGAGTGTTTGCTTAGATCAGGTTTGCATTTATACTGAGTCATGTTACACGGTAACACCCGAGTACTGAAAGGTACGAGGTGCAACATGCACTATGATGTATTTGTTTTATCTACTCCGTCCATTCACTCCTTCAAATCATTTTAGGGCATGAACCTAAAAATGAGTCAGATTCAAATCGCATGTGTACCATACCATAAAAAAGTAGTGATTAAACACTCACCATTAAAAACTTTCTAGGCCCAGTATAATATTTATTTATCATTCAGCTTGTTGATTATGTCAGAGAGATGTGGATAAATAGATGAAGGGAAAACACAATTATCAGCTTCATCCAAAACTTTTATGACCTTAAAAAGTTTTTAATAGTGGGCGTTAAATCACCACTATTTTCTATTGTGTGGTGCACCTGAGATTTAAATTTACTTTACCTTTTAAGCTCATGTTGAGATAAATAATACAGAAAAATATTTTTCGTAAATTGGTAAATTGAAAATAATCATGACAGGCTGAAGCACGTATAAGAACGCAGTCCTTAAAGTGTTATTTACTCCTACTCAAATAGATTGAGTATGCTGAAAGGTTTCAGGCAAATATCTTCTAGGATACGACGAGCTTGGTGTGGATCTGCGTTCAACAAATACGAGGATCCACTAATGGAACTCTTGTAACAAATTTCTGGTAAAAATAACAAAAGGAAAAATCCTAAAATTAGAAAGAGAGAAAAGGAAAGGAGTGTTAGACCACAACACTGGTCTGATCTTTAGGCAATGGTTCGGATGAACTATTTTAGACGACAACGCTGGTCTGTTCTTTAAGCAATGGTTTGGATGAACCTTGCTAGCTTGATGGAGTACACTGTTTGTAATTCTTACTAGATTTGTATGCTTGGAGTGTGTTTGTGATGGATTGTAAACCCATCCAGGCACTGTTTATATAGGCTAAGATGGCTGATAGTTTTGGTCCAGGGCCATTAAACCATATGACCGTTTTTAGCTATTGGTGAGAAACTAGCTGTTATTGGCAGTTTTTGACTGTTGTGTATGTGGTGAGAAACTCGTACTCGTCTCGCACCGGTTCGCATAAGGTCACAAAGGAGTGACCTTCTGTGACACGATGGCACGTGCGAAGTGCGACACTAGCGCCTTTATAACCACACTGCTTCACATGCTCATGCTCTCGCATCAAGCCCGAGCCCGTGACCGTGACCGAGACCGAGACCGAGACTGAGACCGAGGCTCGTGAGCCTAAGCCCAAGCGCGAGCGCGCGCGGATGTTCAAGTGCTTCGCATTGGAACATGCAAGCCCGATACACCACGGACCAAGCATATAAAACATAAAGGTACTTCACCTTTCTCATATAGAGCCAAACTTTTCCTTCATCTTTTCCAATGTGGGACTATTCCTAAAACACTAAAAAGTGGGTTTTTTTGCAAAATAACTTTATATTATTTATATACAATTTTTGTTATTAAAATATATTAAAATCGATATTTTTAAAACAGTCCCCCACTTGATTTTAAAATATATTTTTTTTAAAAAAAATATTTGCTAGAATAGAAATAACTTATATGCATAAAGAAAGATATCTTTCGATTTGAATCTTTCCTTAGTGTAAGTATCTCAAAGTTATATCGAAATGACTGGTAGCCACAACGTTGAACCAGTTATTCTTAGATAATAGAGCAGGAGAAACTACACACATATTCACTATTGTGTATTTTAAAGTTCCTGCAATTTTGCTCAACACAATTAATGGTCATGTGCTTCATCCTATTTCATGAACGATCCCGAGAGAAACTCCAACTCTCATGAGGGACGACACCATCTCTATGTCCACATAGGTGAAATTCTTCCAGTGTCTTCGTTACTATTAAGACACTTGTCCTTTAACTGGATTTCATTAAGAGTTCTAAGACTCAACCCTCTTTCATAACGCTCAATACTTATCTATTATGGATGAGGTCGTATATAATTTTAGTGCTGAAAATTTTTCACATATCAGTAACTTGTTTTTACCCATTGAACCCGAAGCTAAATATTTTCTGATTTTAGGTTGGGTTACCATCACTAGTGAAACTTTGGTTGAAGAGTTTCAACCCCATCCCTCTAGATGTTGCCTTTACTACCTCTCTCGTTAGAGGTTTAGTAAAAAGGGTCAGCTAAGTTATCACTTGATGTCACATAGGAAATTGCAATAATTTCATCTCGAATCAATTGTCTCACATAATCATGTTGTATATTGATATGTCTAGACTTACCATTATAAGTGTCATTATAGGCTCTAGTTAATGTAGCTCACTATCACAATGTAGTGACACAACCGATATAGGCGTTACACAAAAATGAATTTCTAATAAAAGATCCCTAAGCACTCAGCCTCTTTGCCTGTTGCAGCCAAGGATATAAATTCATACTCCATAGTCGAGTGCATTATGCAGGTCTGTTTCTTGGATCCCTAAGATACAGTTGCACCTCTTAGGGTGAATATCCACCCTATAATAGACTTGTTGTCCCCTGCACTTGATATCCAGCTTGCATCGGTATATCCTTCCAATACGGCAGAAAATTCTGAGTAATATAGCCCTAAGTCTTTGGTTACTTTTAAGTAACCAAGGACTCTACTAATAGCATTCCAGTGTTCAGTATTGGGGTTACTAGTAAACCTACTAGTTTACTCACAGCATATGCGATATCTGGTCTAGTGCATTGTATAACATACATAAGACTCCTTATACCACTCGCATACTCTAGTTGTGCAACTGTTCTTCCGTTATTCTCTTTTAACTTAATATTTGGATCAAATTAGGTTTTTGATTCTTTTATATTTAGATGGTTAAACTTATTTAGTATCTTCTCGATCTAATGAGATTGACACAAAGCATAACCCCTATAATGTTTTTTTTAGCTTTGATACCTAGGATGGTATCCACATGTCCAAGATCCTTCATTTTGAATATGGAAGACAAAAACCTCTTTGTTTTAGTTGCACCTTCTATTTTATTACTAATTATTAATATGTCATCAACATATAGACAAATAATAATTATACAGCTACCATCAACTTTAGAATATATGCATTTATCAGCTACATTATGCATGAAACAATAAGATAGTATTTTTGAATCAAACTTCTCATGTCATTGTTTTGGTGCTTGTTTTAATCCATACAAAGATTTAATTAATTTACAAACTTTATTCTCATTTTCTGGTAGATCGAATCCTTTAGGTTGTTCCATGTATACTTTCTCGTTGAGGTCACCATTCAGGAATGCAGTCTTTACATCCGTTTGGTGGATGTGAAGATGATGTATGGAAGCTAGTACAAATAAAATCATAATGGATGTTATCCTAATTACAAGAGAATATGTATCAAAATAATATATCCATTCTTTTTGTCTAAAACCCGTAGCTACTAATCTATCTTTAAAGGTTTAGATAGCCCATCAGTGTGATATTTCTTCCTAAATACCCACTTGTAACCTATGAGTCTAGAACATAGAGGTAAGTTAACTAGTTCTCATGTTTGATTTGACACTATAGATTCCATTTCATCATGAATAGCTTCTTTCCAGAAAGTCGAGTCTCTAAAAGACATAACCTCATTATATGTTTTAGGGTAATATTTTATAGTCATTACTCTAGGTATATTTCTTCTAATATTATCTTTATCTCCTTCTACAAGATGAAAAGAGATACGCTGAGAGTCTATATGATCATTGTCTAAAATCTTCTCTACTCTTATCCTTTATAACTCCTACGAGGTTCGCTTGGAGCTTCCACTATCTGTGGATCTATACTATCTGGTTCTCTATTAGGAGTTTGAACTTCATTATCCTTTGACTCCAAGGATAGTGAGTTCTCAAAGAACTCAACGTCTCTTAATTCCATAATGGTGTTAGACTCTAGATCTAGAGTCTATAAGCTTTACTATTTTGCGCATACCTTACAAAGGTGCACTTAATAGTTCTGGGTCCTAACTTGGTTCTTTTTGGATAATTAGTTTTACACTATGAAAGACACCCCCACATTTTAAGATATCCTAAGTTAGGTTTTCTACCTTTCCATGTTTCATATGGCGTTGTTTTATACTTCTTAGATAGAATTCTATTTAATATGTGACATGCTGCAAGCAATGCCTCACCTCATAAACTAAGTGACAACTTTGCTCATATGAGCATTGAGTTGACCATTTCTACTAACGTCCTATTCTTCCTTTCTACTATACCATTCTGTTGCGGTGTGTATGGTGCAGTACATTGGTGTATTAGTCCATGTTCTTCACAGAAGTTAGCGAATTCATTTGAAAAGTATTCTCCTCCTCTATCGCTGTGGAGAACCTTTATTTTCTTATTTAATTGATTTTTTTACTTCTGCTTTATCTACTTTAAAAATGTTTAGTGCTTCATCTTTGCTCTTTAATAGGTATACATACACATATCTAGAGCAATCATCAATAAAGGTTATAAAATACCTTATTCCTCCACGAGTAAGAATGCCGTTTAACTCATAGATATCACTGTGCGCAAGATTCAATACTTGAGATGATCTCTTGACATTAGGAAAATGTTTCACATTTATCGTTTTCATTATCTATGTATAAGATTAAACCATTCTTAGCTATAAATTTTAACGTATTATATCCTATATGGGTTAGTCTATCATGCCATAGTCCTACAGATTCAACCATATACGCAGAAGTGCTACTTTCATTCAAAGATAACTTGATCATACCGTTACAAGCATATCCATTTTCGACAAAGTTCACATTCTTGGACAGAATCAGTTTTTCTGATTCGTACACAACCCTTATTCCAGGTTGACCCAGAATATCCCCAGAAACTAAGTTTCGCCTCATGTCTGGGACATGCATCACATTTTTTAGAATAACTTTCTTCCTAAAAGTAAACACCAGTTCAACGGTTCCTTTGTCGACAACCTTCGATCGGACTTGATTACCTATTTGGACTTCTTGACCAATGGTTAATTTCTCATAAGTTTTGAAAGCTGATATGTCGTAGCAGACATGTACGGTAGAAGCAGTATCATACCACCAACTAAAAGCTTTTCCTTGGATTGTGTTCACTTCAGTGATCATTGCCACATATCGCCTTCTACTGCATTAACTACTTTTTTCGATTTGCGATATCGGCAAACTCGAGCATAATACTCGGTTTTTCCACAGACATGGCAAGGGCTTTTGAACTTTTCGTTCTTCTTCTGAGTTTTCTTGAATTTTCCTTTATTGGGTTTCAGGGAATCGTCCTTCTCGAGATTCATGTTATTTGTATTCTCTACGGCATGTACTTTGGACAAGGAATTCCCATTTTGTAATGTCTTGGAAAAATCCATACAAAGACCCGAGTACCACCTCAGGCAAAAATCACCAAGGACCGAATCCTTTAGAAATTCTACGAAAATTAAGTACAAAACTAGATAATCAGTGGGATTAGCTTGGACCACTATCTATACAAACTTCAAGACCCAAAACTATTAGAATCGCCAACTCAACATTACTTAAAGACGTAGGAGCAATCTCAAAACCCAGTTACTCTCGGGAACACATTGAAACTCCATATCAGACTTGGATCGTGCGTTGAAAGTCGACTATTGCGAAACTATACGGTTATGACTGCCTTACTGGGCTTGAGAACCATCGCAGGAATCGAGCCCAAATAGTATCCAGAAACGCACAACTAGAGCCCTAAGCAAAGTGTGTGAGAAACGCGAATATCTTTTGAAATTGAACCAAAACTTAAGTGAATTGGGCCGTTCGCTTGCAGGTGAAATTGAAGACTTCAGACTGTCAGATTCTGACCAAAATTTACCAGTGAATCAGGAAAATTTCCTGCTCATATTCGCATGCTTGTTGCCCTAATCGAGTAACGATGACCGTTGATCTGATACGGGTCCTTCACGGTAGATCAGTTTATCAGGTCGCACCATAAACACAGTCCTGGCATAGATCCATTATCAGGGAACTTGCTCCATGACTTAGGCAAGAAATGGACCTTCCTAAGGGCCCCGGTTGTCAAAAACAGACTCCTTCTGGCTATAACCTAAGTATACCATGGCCCTGGGGCCATTTACACCACTTTTGAGCCTATATAAGGCCTTTAACCCACCCCTCTCTTATTTCATACGAATTTCTCTAACCCTAGGAGAGAGAAGAGAGAAAAGAGGTGAAAAGAGTGAGGAGAGGAGTGAGAGTTCGAGAGATCGTTGTTGGGATTCACTCCCACCACTCCACGTACCGAATCATCTCTCCCGTTTCGCTACACCATCCATTCCAACTTCGTTTTGGGTAAGAAATCCTAACCCTAATTTCTTTTTAGGAATCTAAATAGAGAAATTGATGAAATAGCTAACCTATTTCAATGTTTAGGTACCGTTGTTCTGTATACGGGAACGTAGTGTACGAACCGAGTTCGTAGTGGGCGTACCGACGAAAGGTGCGGACTATAAACGTTTAGGTTATGGTTTTCAAGGCTTTCAATGTCAGTTAATGATTTATGACTGACTTGATTGCTGCCACATGCGCTTAGATACGATGTTTTTCATATACCACACATATATGAACTATGTTGAAAATATAATGCATTCCATGTGTTTGTTGAACTGTTTGAATGAAAATGAAATCATGATTTGTGCTTTCCATGACTATTAATCTAGATTGCATGATTGTTGTACGTATGACAACTCCTTCGTGAAAGGATTTGCCATAATATATGTTATAACTAATTTATTTCATGTATGTTAAAATGTGTAGTCTAAGTGTTTGATAAAATGTCTGAATGATAAATTGCTTGTTGAATTGATTTAATGAGGGTGTTGAGATAGGATGCTCAACTACCTTAGCTATATGTATAAATTCTTTCATGTAACTTTATTCTCAAATGCCTGATTTATGTAGAAAATGCATATGTATAATTACATGTTCAATGTATTGGTTAAAATGCTCAAATGAGATTTATTTATGAAATGTTCGTTAAATGCCTATATGATTATCACATGTATCAACATGTTGCATTTGAGTGTGATTGAGATTACTACCTGGTCCAGGCAATCGGTAACAGTTTCCGATCGAGTGGCCGAACTAGTCTCGCCACAAGGGATACGTTCGATGAATCCGAGCCGTATGGTGATTGTCGACAGTGGTTAGGCCATAAGGAGTGCTTATGCACTCCATGTCGATTAATTCAGCGTGCGCTCGTACCAATCGAACTTGTCAAATAACCCGATTGGCCTAATGTGTGTTTACCATGTATGGACGCTACTGCTTAAATCTAAGGTATCACTTACCAATGTAAAGCCCGTTTTAACCTTGGTACCACAATCCGCTAAGACTTATGAGCCGGGCATAGTGGTATGGGACACCGTGGTCAAGCTGTCGGCCTACGTTGGGGTGATAAGCCTCCCCGTAGTGACTAGTGATCAACCCAAACTCGTGAGCCGAATATGGTGGTATGAGACACTGTATTCGAGCTATCAGCCTACGCTAAGGTAACGAGCCTTCTCGTAGTGACATCGAGTATAAAATAGGCCTACGTTGATGGTGACGAGCCTCCCTGTAACAGCCTCGAGTGTATACTCACGAACTTGCCTATCCACTGTTTTCATCAGGGGTGATGCCCTACAACTTGCCTATCATATGTGATTAACTAGGATTGACGACCCTAGATGGATCTCTGTTTGGGTTAATGATATAAAGGGAGGTACCTTAGCTTCCCGAATCTGCTGTATGAATAAGCCTAAATAAGAACTCGGTTAACACGACCATGCACCGCATTGCATGTGCTTTGGCGAGAAAGCGCACATTTAGGGAGTTTTCCATGCACGATCGTGAGATGATGTCGCTGAGGGAGTGCAGGCGAGGGCATGCATCATTACAACATACCATTCCTGCATTAACAAGAGTACTTATGATATGATTATTGTATTGCTTTATCATTACTGCTTGATTGAATTGATAACATATTAACATTTGCCTTATAGTACCACTGAGTTGATTACTCACTCCCACTCTGAGATGGTGTTTTAAAACAACAACTAGACTCTGTTGTAGTTGCGGATGATGATACGGCTTACGAGGCAGAGCTGGACTTCTATAACGAAGAGGAGGAATTCTCCTACATGCAGCTCTCGGGCGGGTCTACGTAGACCTCGCGCTGCTTTGATGGGATTACAGGGATACATGGATTAGTTGGACATTTACATTTTAATATTTGTAAATTTTGAAACAATACATGTATAAATTTCAGCCCGGTTATATGATCATACTCTGGAGGTCGTGAAACACGTATATACCTTATATATCTATCTCAGTCTTCCGCTTGCTTAATTTAATTATCTCTGGAGTATGATATGCTGTCTTAGTGTAATCCAACTCATGTTTAAGACACTAATATGGATAACATTTAATCATTATTATCTATGTTGCATACGTGATGCGACGAATCTTGGGAGTTGAGTTTTGCTCGACCCCCGATTTTTGGGGCGTTATACATTTTCATTCTTTTTATCGTGGTTACGGGATTCTTCCTCAATTCGTAGATATTCCTGGATTTGTTCCAGTGTATAGTCCTCAGTCTTATACAACAACTTCTTTCTATAGTTTTTCCACATCGGGGGCAACTTTACGATAATAGCCCCGACTTAGAATGACTCAGGAAAATCAATTTAGTGACCTTAATTTTATTCACTATTAAAGTCGAAACAACAACGGTTTGTTATCTACCATGTTAGAGTCGAAATACCTGGCTATAAGGAACTTGTTGGTACCTTCTTCTTCAACTTTGTATTTGAACTCCAAGGCGGTCCGGATTTCTTTTGTAGACGATGTTTGTGTGTACAAATCATACAGACGGTTAGAGAGAGCATTCAAAATGTGTCCATGACACATAAGTTCATCTTCAGCTCATTTGTTGCGGGCATCGATTTGTTTAGGTGTGTCTTCATTGGCAGTTTCACGCAGTGGTTGCAGTTTTGGATCTAAAATATAATAGATCTTTAGCGCCGTCAGAAGGAACTTGATCTTGTCTTACCACCTTATAAAGTTGGTTCCATCGAACCGATCATGACAAATCAAATCCTGATTCATCAGTTTGATGGATGATACGCTTTTGGCTTCCATCTCAAAATAACGCTTTAAGATTGTTTAATACAGAAAAATATTTTCCATAAATTGGTAAACTGAAAATAATCAGGGCAGGCTGAAGCACGTATAAGAATGCTGTCCTTAAAGCGTTAT
Source organism: Magnolia officinalis (assembly GCA_021015155.1). Classification (NCBI taxonomy): domain Eukaryota; kingdom Viridiplantae; phylum Streptophyta; class Magnoliopsida; order Magnoliales; family Magnoliaceae; genus Magnolia; species Magnolia officinalis. The sequence goes on from JAJHSJ010001119.1 coordinate 18,342, forward strand.
TTGCCCCTACTCAAATAGATTGATTATGCTGAAAGGTTCTAGGCAAATAGCTTCTAGGATACGATAAGCCTGGTGTGCATCTGCATTCAACAAATACGAGGATCCACCAATGGAACTCTTATACACAAATTTCTGGCAGAAATAACAAAAGGAAAAATCCCAAAATTAGAGAGAGAAAAGGAAAGGAGTGTTAGACCACAGTACTGGTCTGATCTTTAGGCAATGGTTCTGATGAACCGTTTTAGATCACAATGCTGGTCTGTTCTTCAAGCAATGGTTCGGATGAACCTTGCTGCCTTGCTGGAGCACACTGTTTGTAATTCTTACTGGATTCGTATGCTTGGAGTGTATTTGTGATGGATATATATATATATATATATATATATATATATATATATATATATATATATATATATATATATGTAAAACACATACACACCCCCACACACTCACACCGTAGTGGGATTTCACCACCTATGGGTACTCGAACCCCTGACCCGATGTTGCAACTCCTAAGAGTCTACCATCGGAGCAAGAGTAAGGACCCTGTTTGTGATGGATTGTAAACCTATCCAGGCACTATTTATATAGGCTAGGATTGTGCCCACTAGCATCTCTACAACCACACTGCCTCGCTGCCTCACATGCCCATGCCCTTACACTTAGCCTGTTATTGTAACCGAACTCGTGCCCGAGCACGGGCACGGAACACATAAGCCCGATACACCACGGACCAAACATATAAAACATAAAGGTACTCTACCTCTCTCATATAAAGTCAAACTTTTCCTTCCTCTTTTCCAATGTGGGACTATTCCCAAAACACCAAAAAGTGGGTTTTGTTTTTTGCAAAACAACTTTATATTATTTGTATATAATTTTTGTTATTAAAATATATTAAACTCAATATTTTTACAATAGCTCCTGTCCTAAAATGAACTAAAAAAGGTGAATGGACGGAGTGGATAAAATACATACATCATAGTGAGGCGTAAAGAGCACTCTCTAGTCGCTAGTAACTACTTGTAGCATCAGTAGGCAACATGGGACGCGGATTTTAATAGGCACAATCCCGGATGTGGATTTCCTGCAAAACAATGGGGATTATGAGTAAGGGTGTACAAGAACCGAGCTAGCTTGGTTAGCTCACTCGACTCGACTCGAAAAAGCTCGATTCGACTCAGTTCGAAGCTGAGTTCGAGTCGAGTTCAAGTTCGAGCCGAGTTCGAGCGGGCCCCAACTCGACTTGACTTGGATTGAATCTAGCTCGAATCGAACTCGGATCGAACCATTTCGGTGACTCGGTTACTTTGCCATTGATGTTGCTCACCAACTGTTTGATAAAACGACTCAACGAAATGTGGCTGGTGGCAAGGAAGGTTTGGCTGGTAGTTTTTATGTTACCACTCACTGTTGAACTTCTACTTCCCTCAGCTGCTCATATTAGGTGGGCCGCATGTGTACTTTGAATGTAGCACAATGGCAAATTTTTTTTTTCCATACCTCGCATTCTTTTCCTATTGGAGTGGCCCACTTTATAAGTGGGTCAACCCGATTTTTATTTATTATTATCTCAGCAGTGGGGTCACCTTAAACTTGCCACGTTGGCAAGTTTGCCGCATGTAAAGGTCCAACCTCCTTACAAGCTTCCAAAGCGCTCTCTCTCTCTTCCCCCTTAACTTTTGAAAGAGTAGGCGAATCTCAACTGTATCAGCCACCAAAGAAATCGCATAAAAAGAACGATAAACAAAACCATGAACATCTCATGCTCTAGCCTGGTGAGTCGAGTTGAGTAACTCAGTCGAGTTTTTTGAAATATTGAGTTATTCTAAATCTTGAACACAGAGAGTGGGTGAGGTGAGTCAAATCGAGTGTTAGAGAGTCGAATGGAAACAAATTCCCTTTTTTTCTTTGTTTTTCTTGGTTTTTATGTTACTTAGAAGATGTTTGATAAAATACCTGTAAAACCATTGCCTCTGTTTGTAAAACAGTGGGATTTTGAAGTTGCAGTTCAGGTGTTCGTGGAAATGCCTCAATGGCGGACTTGGCCCGATCTTGGCTCGAACTCAGCTCGAGCTGCTGACCGAACCGAGCCGAGCTGGCTAGTCAGGCTCGAGGATCGAGCCGAGCTGAGTTCGAGCTGAGGTCAGCCAGTGGCCGAGCCGAGTCGAGCTGAGGCTAGCTCGACTCGGTTCGACTTGATGTACACCCCTAATTATGAGTGGGACCTACTTCTGATAAATCAAACCTATCCATCCAATTTTGGAGCTCATTTTAGGACATGAGACTAAACATAAGGTAGATTCAAAACTCAAATGGGCCACACGAGAGGAAACGATGAGGATTTAGTGACCACCTTTGAGATATTTATATGACCACAAAAGTTTTGCGTTGGTCTAAGATTTTGGTGTTTTCACTTCATCCCAGCCAAAATGACCTTATAAATGGTTTGGATGGCATATAAATATCAAGGTGGAGCCTATGAAGGTTTCAATGGTAGGCATTCCTTTTCCAGTGTTTCATCTTGTATGGCTCACTTGAGTTTTGGATCCTCCTCAATTTTAATCTCATGTCCTAAGATGAGCTCGAAAAATGGATGGACGGGTTGAATTTCTCACAAACATCATGGTGGGCCCCACCCGTAATGCTTGCGCATGAACTTCATACGAAAGTCTTTAATAGGCGATCTGCATCCGTTAAAAAGGACGCGGATTAGCTACTGACAGGTTGAGTAGCGAGACTTGCCACCGAAGTGATGTCACTAAGTTCTGTGGGCCCCGCTATGATGTATATATTGTATCCACACCATCCATGCATTTGGGGATCTCATTTTAGGGCATCAGCCAAAGAATGAGGTAGATCCAAATCATTAGTAGACCCCACCACAGAAAATAGTTGGGAGATTAATGCCCACTTTTGAAACCTTCCTAAGGCCCACCATGATGTTTATTTGAAATCCAACCTGTTCGCAATTTAATATAGACATGAAAGAAGGGAAAACACAAATATCAGCTTAATCGAAAACATTCGTGGCCTTTAGATGTTTTTGATGGTCGGCTTACTCTCCCATTGTTTTCTGTGGTGGGAAGCCACTGGAGCTTTGGATTTGACTCATTCTTTGTCTCTTGCCCTAAAATGATCTCTCCAAATGGATGGACAGCGTGAATACAAAACATACATCATGGTGGGGCCTACATAACTTGGTGACGTCACTTCAGTAGTTAGGGCGTGTTTGGCCGGACCAATCCCATGGGATTAAGAGGGATAGAATGGATTTTAAGGTAACGATGGTGGTGTCAGTGTTTGTCCCTTGATCCCATGGGTTTGGGATAGCCCATGGGATATACAGCAGCCTGTTTGGACAGTCACAAATGGATGGGCTTGTATCTCCACGTCTTCTTGTGGTGTGCCCCACTCATTGTTTTATATCTACCTCAAAACAGCTTATTGGCTGAATGTAGGCTGATGAAAATGATGGAGGGAGTGGATATCTTGGTGGGCCCCACATAGTGATGAACCCTCGCATCCAGGGATTGACAGAATCCGTCTCAGATATGGGCACTGTTTACGAGGGCAAGGCACATCCCGCCATCCCAAACAACAGATGGGATGGGAAGGCGCAGGATAACCCTCCTAATTTCTAATGTAGAACGTGTCATAGATACGTTCCTAGCATGGTTGGGCCAAAAGAAGATGGACCGTAAATTGACCATAACTTTTGATCCGGGTATCGTTACGGGGAGCACAACCTATCAATCTTTACTAAAATGGGCCATCCGAGGTGAACCGACCCACAAAGTGGGTCGCGTCTGTCCGTTTCGTCTGAAAACGCGCGCTTTCAGCTCAAAAACGAATTTTTAGGAAAATTTTACTATTTTTAGTAATTCCGAATTTTTAAAATATTTTTAGAGTTTTAGATTTTCTTTCCTTTTGGAAATAACTTTTATTTATACTAGGACTCTTCTAGAGAAAGTTTATTTGCAATTTTTATTTTTAGAAATTAGACCTTAGAAGAGTTTTATTAGAATTAGGATTTTTATTAGAGTTAGAATTTTGCTATTTTTGGTAATTACGAATTTAATTTATTTTTCTTTATTAATGGTGTAAGGAGACGCATTAGAGAATTATCAATTATTCATTAATCTATTTCGAATTTATTTAAAATTTATTTCTATTTTCTGCTCTCTTTTCTCGTGGATTCGAGAAGTCTCTGTGAGGAGTCCAGAGAAGTTCCGTGGATTCGGAATAGTTATCCTCTTGAGGAAGACGGTGCTCGACCTCACGTCCTCCCCTGTGTCAGTTTGGTATCAAAGCGAGGTTTCTCCTCGGGTCGATGGCTTCTAACGACGGGTCGGGCAACAATCCCATGGGCGGTGCTCCAGGGAATTTACCTTTAACTGCGGCAACTTTTGAAGTAGCGCAACAAGAGAATCGGCAAGCCATGCAAAGGCTGCAGGCTTCCATCGACAGCATAGCGGATCTCTTGGCGGAAAACCTAAGGCAACTCCGTGTTCATGGTGGTGATCCACCACCAGCAATTGCTGGAATTCGTAATTATACTGATCGTAGGGCGATGCTATCAATGAACCACAGAATGATTCAAGAATTTAAGATGAAAGTCGATCTTCCTAATTTTAATGGCCAACTCTACTTCCAAGACTTTCTCGATTGGTTGCTTGAGGTCGAACGTTTCTTCGACTACATGAACATTGTAGAAGAGAAGAAAGTTAAACTTGTGGCCTACAAGTTGACGGGCAGAGCTTCAGATTGGTGGGAACAACTTCAACTTGAGCGAACGAGACAGATGAAGGCGCCAATTCGCACGTGGTCGCGGATGAAGAAGTTATTGTGCATGCGATTCCTCCCTCGAGATTACGATCAGGTATTATTCCAACAAAACCAAAATTATTATCAGGATAGTCGATCAGTAAAAGGTTATGCAGAAAAATCCTATTATTGGTCCGTGAGAAACGACTTCATCAAAACAGAGTTGCAACAGACCACAGGATTCATCAGTGGCGAACATGTGACCTCTATAGGAATGGAGAACCAACCCAACACTTCTAAAGTGGAGGAACAATATCTCATCACTGAACAGGCCTTTGTTAAACAATATGAGAAAACGGGAAATATATATCCATTAGTTGAAAAGAAAAAATATGTGGAGCCTGTGAATATCTTAGAGGATTTGGAACCAGTATCGCAGGAGTTCAAGAGGGTTGTGCTCGATGAACTCCCTAATAAATTACCTCCCATACGAGATATACAAAATCACGTTGATCCCGTCTCAGGGGCAAGTCCGAGGTGAACCGACCCACAAAGTGGGTCGCGTCTGTCCATTTCGTCAGAAAACGCGCGCTTTCAGCTCAAAAACGAATTTTTAGGAAAATTTTACTATTTTTAGTAATTCCGAATTTTTTAAATATTTTTAGAGTTTTAGATTTTCTTTCCTTTTAGAAATAACTTTTAGTTATACTAGGACTCTTCTAGAGAAAGTTTATTTGCAATTTTTATTTTTAGAAATTAGACCTTAGAAGAGTTTTATTAGAATTAGGATTTTTATTAGAGTTAGAATTTTGCTATTTTTGGTAATTACGAATTTTAGTTTATTTTTCTTTATTAATGGTGTAAGAAGACGCATTAGAGAATTATCAATTATTAATTAAGCTATTTCGAATTTATTTAGAATTTATTTCTATTTTCTACTCTCTTTTCTCGTGGATTCGAGAAGTCTCTGTGAGGAGTCCAGAGAAGTTCCGTGGATTCGGAATAGTTGTCCTCTTGAGGAAGACGGTGCTCGACCTCACGTCCTCCCCTGCGTCAGTTTGGTATCAAAGCGAGGTTTCTCCTCGAATCGATAGCTTCTAACGACGGGTCGGGCAACAATCCCATGGGCGGTGCTCCAGGGAATTTACCTTTAACGACGGCAACTTTTGAAGTAGCGCAACAAGAGAATCGGCAAGCCATGCAAAGGCTGCAGGCTTCCATCGACAGCATAGCGGATCTCTTGGCGGAAAACCTAAGGCAATTCCGTGTTCATGGTGGTGATCCACCACCAGCAATTGCTGGAATTCGTAATTATACTGATCGTAGGGCGATGCTATTAATGAACCACAGGATGATTCAAGAATTTAAGATGAAAGTCGATCTTCCTAATTTTAATGGCCAACTCTACTTCCAAGACTTCCTCGATTGGTTGCTTGAAGTCGAACGTTTCTTCGACTACATGAACATTGTAGAAGAGAAGAAAGTTAAACTCGTGGCCTACAAGTTGACGGGCAGAGCTTCAATTGGTGGGAACAACTTCAACTCGAGTGAACGAGACAGATGAAGGCGCCAATTCGCACGTGGTCGCGGATGAAGAAGTTATTGTGCATGCGATTCCTCCCTCGAGATTACGATCATGTATTATTCCAACAAAACCAAAATTATTATCAGGATAGTCGATCAGTAAAAGGTTATGCAGAAAAATCCTATTATTGGTCCGCGAGAAACGACTTAATCAAAACAGAGTTGCAACAGACTACATGATTCATCAGTGGCGAACATGTGACCTCTATAGGAATGGAGAACCAACCCAACACTTCTAAAGTGGAGGAACAATATCTCATTACTGAACAGGCCTTTGTTAAACAATATGAGGAAACGGGAAATATATATTCATTAGTTGAAAAGAAAAAATATGTGGAGCCTGTGAATATCTTAGAGGATTTGGAACCAGTATCGCAGGAATTCAAGAGGGTTGTGCTCGATGAACTCCCTAATAAATTACCTCCCATACGAGATATACAAAATCACGTTGATCCCATCTCAGGGGCAAGTCCGCCTAATTGTCCACATTATCAAAAAAAATATGAGATCTTGAAGACAGATGTGAAGGAACTAATCGATATTAGTCAAATCAAGGAAAGCATGAGTACATGTATTGTGTCAACTCAAGAGCTTAATGCCAAGTACAAAAAAAGAGCTAATGAACATCGACATCGGAAGTTATCTCAGACTCATGTGCCAAGTCTCTTGCGTAACTCGAGGACGAGTTTTTTTCAAGTGGAGGAGTCTGATGTAGAACGTGTCATAGATACGTTCCTAGCATGGTTGGGCCAAAAGAAGATGGACCGTAAATTGACCATAACTTTTGATCCGGGTATCGTTACGGGGAGCACAACCTATCAATCTTTACTGAAACGGGCTATCCGAGGTGAACCGACCCACAAAGTGGGTCGCGTCTGTCCGTTTCGTCAGAAAACGCGCGCTTTCAGCTCAAAAACGAATTTTTAGGAAAATTTTACTATTTTTAGTAATTCGAATTTTTAAATATTTTTAGAGTTTTAGATTTTCTTTCCTTTTGGAAATAACTTTTAGTTATACTAGGACTCTTCTAGAGAAAGTTTATTTACAATTTTTATTTTTAGAAATTAGACCTTAGAAGAGTTTTATTAGAATTAGGATTTTTATTAGAGTTAGAATTTTGCTATTTTTGGTAATTACGAATTTTAGTTTATTTTTCTTTATTAATGGTGTAAGGAGACGCATTAGAGAATTATCAATTATTCATTAATCTATTTCGAATTTATTTAGAATTTATTTCTATTTTCTGCTCTCTTTTCTCGTGGATTCGAGAAGTCTCTGTGAGGAGTCCAGAGAAGTTCCGTGGATTCGGAATAGTTATCCTCTTGAGGAAGACGGTGCTCGACCTCACGTCCTCCCCTGCGTCAATTTCATATAATACCATATCCAGCGCCCAGCCAAACACACCCTTAGTCTCGCTGCTCAACCGGTAGCTAATCCGTTCCCCGTTAAAACTGCAGAGATTCAAAGTGTTGTTTCAGGATAGGACGGTGTCCCCAAATTCAAGGGGAATTTATTTCGTCGTAGACAGTCACGACGTTGGGCGGTGAGAGCTGTCCAGTTATAGATCATTGCACTTATGGGGCGGTAGGACGCGGATTAGCTCTGAACACTCCCTGCTGAAGTGACGTCACCAAGCGCTGTTGGCCTATCATGATGTATGTGTTGCGTCACATGGCCGATACATCTGGAAAGATAATTTCAAGGCACGAGACGGAGAAAGCTGGAGTAAAGCCCACAACAAAAACCAGTAGGGAGAATAACGACCAGGGTGGAAACTCTTTTAGAGTTCATTGTGATTTTTATTTGAGATCCAACCAGTTCATGAGTTAGCACAGACACCAAAGAAGGAACAGCTTGATAGAAAACTCTTGTAACCATTAGAAATTTTTAATGGTGGGCATCACTCTCTCCCCTGTTTTATGTGCTGGATCTGCTCTAACTTTGGATCTAACTCATTATTTGTTGCTCATGCTCTAAAATGATTTCTCCAAATAGATGGACGGTGTCCACAAAGCATACATCATGGTGGGCCTACAGAACTCGGTGAGGTCACTTCAGCAGCCAGTCTCCATATAAAAACTATCAGCAGCTGATCCGCGTGCGGGGGTAGCCCAACAAATCATCATTACCGATCACTGCCACGTGCATCACAAGAAGAAATTTTAAATGGTAAAAACTTTGATACTTCAGGAAGGTGTGATGGAGGATACACAGCCACTTATAAATTGCAGACCTGGCATATAAGTCAAATCAAATACTCTAAATTTAGTTCATATTTTAGATGTAGGGTGAAACAAAAGTTATGCTTATTTTATTTTCTCACCATCGGATTGGATTGGTAGACATTTATTGGGCAGTTAGCCCATTTATGTTGAGCTAATACATGTCAAGGCATACAATTTCTAAATGCTGGGCTATGAATTTAGATCGCCTGCAATCAATGAATTAAGGAATCTTCTTGTAACCTTTATATTATCTAACAAAACAATAAGATGTGCGCCTATTTAGATATAAGATTAATAATAAAAAGTAATATTTTATATATATAAAATTTCTTTTTTAACTTTTCAATAATGGAGTCTATATCTGTATAGCAAACATGACACTTTTTTATAATACCACTTTAGGACAGGGCTTCAGAAGGATTCTCGCAGCCCTCTGATTATCAGTATTTGTACTGTAAAATTGCAAGTCTTTTGTTTAAAAAGAATGGATTTACTCCAGCAAAACTCTACTTTATTTGGTTACCAAAACTCTGTGGGCCTCACAATGATGTATGTGTTTTACCTATTCTCCCCATTCATTTTTTCAGATCATCATGAGCCTAAAAATGAAGCAAGGCCAAATCTCAAATGGACCATACCAAATAAAATACTAGTTTCAATGGTGGCATCATTATTCTCACTGTTTCCTATGATGTGGTCCACTTGATCTATGGATTCACCCCATTTTTAGGCTCAGACCGTGAAATTAATGATCTTAAAAAAATGAATGGATGGCATAGATACAGCATTTGAGGTCCACATGGTTGGCCTCATTTTTGGAGACAAGAACTATCAAAAATAAAATAAAATACCAACATCATAAATCGATAGCTATTGACATTTAACATTGTAATTAATAAATGTCAAAAACAATCAAAATACAGGTAATTACATCAAAACAAATAGGCCCTTAGTGAATCTAAGAAAAAACCATGACCTATAAAGGTGGGAATAGGCCAGGCCACCCAGCCGTATAGGGCCAAGGGTTAGGACCTTACACTTGGCCTAAGGGTTGAACTTGGGCTTGAAATTTAGGCCCAGTGCGTATCCTTAGGGGTCTACTAATCACAACTGGCAGACTGAGTGAGATACCTCCTTTCAACACTTGAGGTCTTGGCATCGATCCCTAGTGGAGGTGGCTAACATGGAGTGTGTATTGACATGGGTGTGTACTAACAAGCTAACTAAATTTTTTTTTATTTATTTTTTTATTTTTAAAGAAAAGGGGTCTACTAATCAATTGGGCCATGTTGTTCTGGCCACTTTAAAAGGACTCGCTAATGGTTACCATTTAGCATGCATATGTAGTTTAGGGCAAGTTGATTTTTTAGAGTAAAGGCTACCGTTCAGCATGCATATGTAGTTTAGGGCATGTTTGAATTTTTAGAGTAAAGGCAAATGGATTGGAAATGGGCAATAATTATTTCCCAGTGTAATTACCGCACCGTTCCCTGTGGTTGATTTGACTCTTACTTTTTCGAATTAATGCTGAAATCGACGATGCTGCCAAATATATGTGGGGCCCACCATGATGTATGTAGATTATCCACACCGTTCATCCATCATGCCTAATGAATTTAGGGCATGAGCCAAAAAATGAGGTAGATTCAAAGTTCAAGTGGACTACACCATAGTAAAAATGGATTCGAACACTCACCGTTAAAAACTTCTTGGGCCCACTATTTACTTTGTTGTGGGCCACTTGAATGTTAGATTTGACTCATTCTTCGGCTCATGCGTCAAAATGTTTTGGTAAAATGGATGGACGACACCGATATGTTGTATACATGACGATGGGGCCCACAAATTTATGTCAATCATTTTGGACTGATTTTCGAAACAAGAAACCTTCCTAATTTCAAATAGGTGAAATTGTACCAATTAGCTAATTCCGAGGCATTTACATTGAATTTGGAAAATCAAACAAGCCCACAATCATTGCACTTGAGGGCACGCTTAAGAAATCTAAACAGATTTATATAAGATTTATTATGGACATAGGATACTCATAAAATTCTTTAATTGGACTTATTTCAAACCTCTGATTGCTTAGCTCTTAGCTAGCGCTAGCCAGATGACCTAGTTCAATCATCAAGTGGCCTTGTTGTGTAGAAAGAGTATTTTCTATTAGTTCAATTCAACATGCATGTATACTTTAAGAGCAATCATTGGATCGAAGGCTTGTTCCAGGGATCCAAACCATTTATATATAGGATTTATAATCGATATACGATACCCAAATTTTTTGTAAATTATACTAATTTCAAAATGAGCTGGATCCAAGACTCAACTGAGTCACATGAGAGTAAATAGTGGAGATTGAACAACCATCGTTGAAATATTCGTATGAATACAAAAGTTTTATATCAAGCTAAGTTTTATTTTTATTTTTAATTCATCCCAGTGTGAATGACCTTATAAACGGTTTGGATGGCATATAAACATCAAGGTAGAGCCCATGAATGTTTCAGTAGTAGGAATTTCTTTAATAGTTTTTCCTCTCGTGTGGCTCACTTGAGTCTTGAATTGGGCTCTTTTGGTAACATGTCCTAAATGACCTTGCAAAATGGATGGACGGGGTGGATTTCTTATGAATATCATGATGGCCCCACTTAGCTTCCTAGAGCAGAAACTTCTTCACAGGAAATCCCCAGTGGGCATGTAACGCCCCGAATTTTAGGAGTCGAGTAGACACTCGGTCCCTGGTATTTCAGATGTTAACTTTTAACTTTTACGAACATATTTAATATCATAATCAAACGACATCAAACCCAATTGTAAAGAATTAAACCAACCTGTGTATTAAGTTCGAAAATAAAATAGTGCAACATCAAACACACAAAATATCCATAACAGTCATCTAAGCAAACAGTAAAGTCCACTCAGCTAGGAACTCAATATACATGCCCATACTCTACTAAGTATCTGAATACTCTAAATAACTACTCCAAGGAAAACAAAAAAGTGGAAGCATGCTAGAACTACGCCTGCTTGTTGAGAATATGAAAGTATGGTACTCCCTCCACTGGATCCACATAAGCCTCATCTAACACGGCGGCTTTTATGGCACGTGCATTAATGACATTTGGGTGGTGTTTTAAAATACTGTCTCAAGAGGGAGTAAGTGATCAACTCAGTATTACCATTCCCCCAAGTTACTCACACTATCAACACAATCAAGCACAGGTAATGAAAGCACAACATAGCAAGCAATTTTCTAATTTAATTGATTAGATGTCTGCATGTCGTGATATGTGAATGCATGTCTCGAAAAAAAGCGACGGTGATATGGCTCGTCACCAATATCACATGCAATATAAATAAAACCGATAGTAATATAGCTCGTCACCAATATTACCTATAATGCAAATAAAATTGACAGTGATACCGAAGATATCTACCCGTGTGGCATAACCACAACAGACAGTGGGACCATATAACACCCGTAAATTCCATGATATGTATACTTTAGCCAATCCTTTATTAGTTCAATTACAACCAACTGTATTAGGAAAACTAGAATACCATAATTATATCAAGAGACAAATAAACAGGATCACATGGCTCGTCACCAATGTCACTTAATCTAAATTAGGGCTCGTCACCCGATATCAATTATGAATATTCAATCCAAAGGTATGGAGCTTATTGCCTAAAGATTTAATCAACATGTTAAGGGTTCGTCACCTATGATTAATATAAGAGAATGGTAGACTCGTCACCTCCATTGGTGCTTAATGTCACTATGGGAGGTTCGTCACCTAGCATATGGTGGCAACTCGAACATAGTGCCACATATCACCATACCCGGCTCCTGAGATTTAGTATATAGGATTATAATACGCACTAACGGTTATAAGTGGTGATTGTAATATAATGGAATCATGGTATTTTAGATCTAACAAAGTGTTTTGCAGAATCATTCAATTCCAAAAAAGTAAATGGTAAACTCCACATGAAACCTATCCAGTGGACCAATGAAATTTTGGTAAAATTGGTATTGGGTGTAAAACAACTCGTATAGCCCTTACTACTATTGGTCGACCGAATAAGCCTTTGATGAGCAATTGAATGATAGGTAGTCCACTGATTAAAATGGTTTATAGAGCTTGATCTACATCCTTTAGTGATAGTATATCAGATACAAAGTCAAATTCACATATCATTCAAATGCTACATCATAATGAGACAATTAAGGTTTAAGCACAAGCACTTGATCAACAATCTAGTAGGCACATACGTTCATTATGCAACAAATAGCATAGATAATTCCCAATATCATGATTTCATTCAGATCAGGCAATTCATCAAGCAAATGATCAATTAAGCAATAATTAACATAAGGAACATGTTAATGAAGTAATTCTAACAATTAGTAATATAGGCAATTCCAACATAACTCAAGTATCACTAACTGTAACTATCAAGTTATTACCTTTCTACTTCTATGTGTGTGTGTGTATGTGTCCATGTCAAAGGAGGCTCTCTCTTGCGATCCATATCAAAGAAGTTCCCACTTCAAATGAGACTTAGTCAAATCGGTTGGTATGATGCACGACCCACTTCAAAGGTGGGGTCTACACGATGGACGGTCCACATCAAAGGTGGGCTCATATGATGGGCAATGGACATTGAAGATGGGCCCCACATGATGGATGACCCATATTAAGGAGGCCACACATGATGGAGATCCACATCAAAGGTCAGCCCTAATGATGGCCCACATCCAAGGCAAGCCCCATATGATGGGCAACCCACATTGAAGGTGGGGCCCACTGATGGACAGCCTGCATCAAAGGTGGGCTTCACATGATAGACAATTAATAATGGTGGGCCCCACATGATAAATAATTCACATCAAGGTGGGCCCCACATGATAGACAATCCACATGTAAGGTCGGCTTTGATGACGAGTGGCCCATATCCAAGGTGGGCCCCCACATGATGAACGACACACATCAAATGTGGGCTTCACATCATGGATAAAAATCTTGACCGCGACCCCATGGGACAACGGATTCGATTGGTCATAAATCGAAATCTTGACCCCCATCCACGGACAGATCTGCATCATAAAAGCCAGAGTTGATCACCACCAGCCTTCCAGATTAACCCAAAAACAATCAACTATGATTACCCTATGAGACGATAGAACCAATCAACCATTGGATTCTTAAACACGACCATTAATTAGACTTGCATCAAATGAACCATCCCTAGCAAATCTTGGTCCCAATTGCGACAACCAAAATCTAAACAATAAAATAGAACATCATCAAAATCCATAATCCCCAGCAAAGTCAATCCCCATCATAACCAGCATGCGCACTAACCCCTCACTCATTTTCAATAAAAACTTGTGTACTTGGGGTCCCATAGGCATCCCCAGTGGAGACAACTAGTAGCTTATCACATTTTAAAATCATCTTGTAATAAAAAAATCCCACGGAGTATCACTCCTCAGAGTGGGGTGACTTTCAAAATCACAAAACATTTTCTAAGAAAAGCATCAGACTTCTGAGGCACTAAGAGATCTTCCATATCTCTGGGTGGGAGTCAGTGCAAAATCAAATAAGATTCGATATCTCACCGTTTTTCTAAAGATTACTAGATCCGAATGCACATCAAAATATGATTAGACTGAACTCCAGTGTCAAATCCATTGTATCAAATTCTAATACTCTAAAAAGACGATAGGCCAAGACTGATCAGAAGAAATCATTCAAACGGTGAAAAAGACAAATTATAACTTAAGTGTCAAAATCAGAAGATTGCATGGAAAAAGGTCACCCGCACATACTAAGGCGTGGATGCTTGCGAAATTTGATCGAGTCCAAGTTGGCATAGTGAGTTTCCTATAAGGCCGCATAAAGCGCAGGGCAGCTAACCACTTTGACAATCAAACAAAATAAGTACTTCTAGAGTGATCTGGGAAGCAACAGACAATCCAGTACTGGGTCAGTATCCTCGTAAGGCTGCAGAAAGCATAAGAGCTATATTGTACTTTTCCAATATTAGTACCGATCAGGAGTGAAAGGGTTGCAATTGGCGGCATGCACGGGAACAATCGCAATGTTTTCCTCAAACCCTTGCGACATGTGTGAGTTATCTATTTTCAGGAAACTAGCTGACACAGACATAAAAGAAGACAACGAATCCATATCGCGATTCATGATTGACTGACAAAGGCGGGGTGTCCACTCTCTTTGGCATTTGGATGCACACAACCTCTACCAAAGAGGGGCATCTATCCATGAATAGTTAACCATCGCACTGTAAAAATTGCATAGGTTTGATATATGGTCATTGAGGTCTCCTAAAAGGACAACTAAAGCCTAATCTAAACCCTAACCTTAGAAGCCGAAACCCTAGAAACCCCAGTCCTAGTTAACTCATCCCATTCAACCCAGTCAACCCAGTCAAACTAACCCTGAACCCTAGAGCCTTGAGTTAACTCGATGAGTCAACTCACTCGGTCAACTTACTGAGTTAACTCACCCGGTTATCCTAGCCATCCCTACAACCCAGTCAACTCACCTAGCTAAGCCCAAAACCAAGCTCAATTGGAGAAATGACTGAAACCTCAAAGCAACAATTTTCACAGTAAAGCCTCCACATGCTTGGAGGATGCTGCCTGTCTAAGTAGGGATTCCAAGTGAGGACCGGCAGCAGACTGGTTGCCGCCGGCCATGTGGCACTCCCCCTCTTTGGGGCAACATCCCTCAAGCATGTGGAACTCTACTTTTTCAAACCTTAAGTGTGTCGTTGAAGTGCATTTACTCCGATGGCCATCTCCTTACCGAAAATTATCCTTTTACCACCTCATCCAACCCATGAGATGATGCAATGTGGTAATCTCCAATCCCAACCCTTCAAACACACTTCGCCCATAGGATCACCAGGATTTACTAGAAAACAAGATTGAGAGACTATAAATAGCCCCCTTTCCCTTAAGGCATCCACTCTTATTTGAACTCACTCTCATTCCTGGAAGTCGGTTAGTCGTAGCCTTAGCTTTAGCTGTCCCTTCACCATGGAGAGTGAAAGTGAGAGAGAGAGAGAGACAGAGAGAGCCCAGCTCTGGTCTAGCCTAGCTTAGCCAGAGTCCAAGCCTCCTGAGCTACTTAAGTTCAAATCTAAGTCACTCAATCTAGCCTTATGAAACTACCGTTCATCCAACCATTCAAGCCTCTATCTATTTTATCAAGTCAACGCATTAGCATCGTGCAACATTCATTCCCTTCTCAACCCCTATGCTCCTCATATACATCAACATCATAGTCCATTTCATTGTTTTCTTGCATCTGACTAGTAGACGTATGCTCTGAGGCTTGCCTATATAATCAGATCTTGCCTACCAGAAACCTTAGCCAGTTAGACGTCGTTTTAACATATACATTACATTACATTATTTTCTCGTATCTGAAATTGGCAGGCGTATGCTTTGAGACCTATCGATACAATCACATCAGGTCCACCAGAAACCTTAGCCGGTTGGCCTTCGTTTTATCATAAGCATCTATACAGCATCAAACATCCTATATATACATACTTTACAACCCACATTTGATCGTTTCAAGTGTATGCTCTGCGACTTGCCGATAGAGTCGGATCCTGCCCATCAGAAATTCGAATCGGTCAATCATCACTGCTATTGCATCACATTACATTTTTTGCATATGAGGACTACCCTTATTCTTCAGAAATTAGTTGAATTTTGTGAAGTAGAGACCATACATCTATACGGGCAGAGTGTGCGCCTAACACCTTCCGTCTCTGTAACCACAGTCCCTTACTTGTAATCTCGGGAATGTAAACTCACGAGTCATCTTATGGTTAAAGATCTTCAGGTTCTTAATGTTAAGCCTTTCTACGGGGTCTAACTGACTGTAAAATCATAACAATTGGTTAGTAACGACTTTGATCAAATGTTACACCCTCTTACCCCTTTAACGAAAGCCCTCAAGCGAGGCAACCAGTGGAAGAAACGAGAGAGTCGATCTCTCGTCCCCTCGGAAAATCCACCCACCATCATCCACACTACTTTGACCAAAAACCCTGCATTTGTTCCACGTTCAACATTCCTTTCATTGTTTTTCCTTTAATTGTCTTAACCTGTTCTACCCTTTTATAATAAGTTATAGAATGCTACTTGTCGTTTGTATATTAGCCTTCTAGTTTGCTCCACACAATGATGGTTTCAACAATTAAAAAAAAAAATCCTTACTCTTACTCCGGTGGTAAACTCTCAGGAGTTTCAACACCTGGTTGACGGTTCGAGTACCCATAGGTGGTGAAATCCCACTACGACGTGAGTGTGTGGTGGTATGTGTGCGTGTGTAAAAAAAAAAAGCAAAAAAAAATAATAATACTTAGATTGGTACATTTCTAACCCTTCAATATGTGGTCAACAAATCCCCCATGAAGAAAGAAAGTCCAAAAATGGCTCCCTCTATTTTCCTTTCTTTTTTAAACACACACACTCATGCCATAGTGGGATTTCACTCTTGCGAGTTTACTACTGAGGCATGAGTATGAACCAAGATAAAGGCTAAATATTCTTCTTGGAGGTTCTTCTAATCTGACTAGGGGTCCATGAACGTTATGGATTTGGGAGGTTTGAGGGGATTTCAAATCCCTTGTATGTTTGGCACCAAAAAGTAACCGAAGGTCTCAAATCCCCTCAAAGAGGGGTTTGATATCTAAGGTGAAAGATTGAATTACATCTAAAATACTTCCAAGAGTTGCATGTGTAACATGTGTGTCACTAGACTATTAATTTATTGGGCACATAGCCCACAGATGATATCCCAAAACAATTAAATTATCAATTGCATCATTATAATTACTTTAATATAATGATATGTGCCATCTAAACATTGTCCATGTAAATCACTTAAAATTGTTGGTTTGTCACTCGGATGTGATCTTGTACTTGTGACCCATCCAAGACTTGGAAATTCATCATTTTCAGGCAAAGTATATACTTCAACGGGCTTATTATAATTATTGTGTCAACATTACACACACACGCATATATATATATATATATATATATATTATATAATATATATATATATATATATATATTGTGTCAAACATCACACACACATATATATGTATATACAGACACACACACACTAAGGGCCCGTTTCGGATAGACTGGATGGGATTAGATTGTATTGGAAGGGATTGGAAGGAGCAATCCCGGGATTACCCAGGCGTGCCAAACAGGAATACCTGCCTGGATTGGAGCAATCCCATGGGATTGCTAGCAATCCACCGACATCACCATCATTACCTTGAAATCCACCCAAACCCTCTTAATCTCATCTATTTTGCCTGGTACATATTTGGGTGGACGGATTGCCAAGCGGGCCAAACATACTTGGTGGTTGATTCTCCGGATATAGCAATCCCACAATCCCATGGGATTGCCAGCAATCTACTGACGCAGCCATCATTAACTGCCATCTACCCTAATACAATCTAATCCCATGGGATGGCCCGTCCAAACACGCCCTAATTGGGTTCCATGAGCCATTCACGGTGAGGCTCATTATGTCAACAGTTTAGATGACTATACTGTGGGTCCCACTCTCACAAATTCAAAACCCGAACGTTCTCTGCGAACTTTGCGGCCCAAGCATTGTATAACAACTCTGTTGAGGTAGACTACAGAGATAGTTGACCACCATTTCTCAAGTCCGTGGTGTCTCCTCTACCATACATTAGATATTCATCCACTTCAATCCAAGTGGCGACGGGTGGTGAGGTCCACTGCAAATTGATCGAGCAAAAGACCAACAACCAAACCAATCAGACCCAAACCATCTTATTAGTGGCCATCAAATGTACGGTGGAAAAATAAAATTGGTAGGGATCAAGATTCTGCAAGCAAAATCAGATGGCTCAGATTTCAGAATAGCAATGTTTTCGTGCTATGCTTGGGACCAATTATTTGGATGGTCCAGATTGCGGTACATATATGCTAGGCGAACCATAGATGGGACACCACACAAAAAGTGGTGGTGAAGTATCATAATATATGGAATAACAGTAGCAACCCGTGATGCATGACGTGCGAGGTACACGTACCACATTTGACGACCGTACATTCAACGACCGTAGGAAGATAAAGGGGTGTGAACTAGCCTGATCATGACCATACAAGCGGCTGAAGAATCCAGTGATCTAGATGGCCCATCTGTTGGGCCCACCAATAATACCTCCAGTGCAAAATCATATTAATTGGACGTTGTCCCCTCAGCGTGTTTGTTTCCACCTTCTGATCGTAGGATTTTAGTGCCATGGCCTGTCCACAACAAGCGCCACCAGACGAATGGTCCGGATCTCATATCATATCGATGAATAATGTGGACGTTTGAGATGGAGTCAGTCTCAGAGGACCTGGAACGAGCTAAGAAAATAGAAAAAGGCAAGCTTCATCCGAGAAAAACAGAAAGCAATTGGCGGAGAAATGACCACAAAACAATAGCAATACGAACCGTAAAGGGGTCGTCTGGATGTCAATTCCATTTATTTGGCTTTTAAGTGGTAATCTTTTGCAGGAAATAGATTTTGTTTTTGGGTAGCTTTTAAAGTGTTTAACAAAAGATAAAGTAGACAGATTGGATGTCCACAGGGCTTGGGCAGAAAACCTTCCAAAATCCATAAATTACACAAGGACTTGAATTTTTTTGGAAGCCTAGAGAGAACATTAAAGCATGCACACACTGGATGGATTGGATATCCTCCACCCATTACAGAGGGTCCCAAATTCAATCTAGAAGTTTTTAACGGTGGCATGTCATCTTTTCCTTGTGTAGTCCATTTGATAATTAACGAGCTGTTTTTTAAGGGCCATAAGAGAGAATCAAGGGAAACACATGATAAAGAGATTAGATGTACCATACACATTACATTGGGCCCCACATATTATGAGTGTATATCAACTACTGTGTTCTACCATATATAATACTTTTTTAGTTACCTTTTTAGTTGTAAATACTTGTAATAAAAAATATGTTTACAGCTTGTAATAAAAAATATGTTTACAGCTTATAAGCCTTTACCGGCGAATACATGCATCCAAATAATATTTGTAATCTCTTTACAATTCATCCAAACGAGGTCGCAGATTAGATACTAACAGATTGAGTAGCATGACACGGAAGTGACGTCACCAAGTTCCGTGGGCCCTACGCCTTCCATCCATTTGGAGATATCATTCTAGGGCAATACCCAAAGAATGAGTTAAATATATCCAAACGTCCAGTGGACCCCAACACAGAAAACAGTGGGACAGTGACGCCCACCATTAAAAACTTCTAAAGGCTACAAAAGTTTTAGATTAAGCTGATATTAGTTTTTTTCCCTTCTTTTATGTCTTTTTTAACTTTAGAATAGGTTAGATTTCAAATAAACATTATGGTGGGCCTTAGGATAGTTTCAACGGTGGAAATCACTCTCCCCACTGTTTTCTGTGGCGGGGTCCACTACAGATTTTTATCTGCCTCCTTCTTTGGTTCATGCCCTAAAATGATATCTCAAAATGGATGGACGGTGCGGATACAACACATACGGGCCCACAGAACTGGTGACGATCACTTCAGCAGCGGAATCGCTACTCAACCTGTCAGTATCTAATCCGCGTCCTCCAAACGGAAACGGATTGGCTACTCCCCCTGCCACCAGCCCCGTGGCTAGTGTTGGGAGATATGTGGGCCCTACCATGATGTATGTATTTCATCCATGCCGTTCATCTATTTTTACAGATCATTTTAAGGCTTGATCCAAAATATTAGAGGTATAAAAATCTCAGGTGGACCACACCACAGGAAAACAATTGTGATTAGATATCCTCTATTAAAATCCTCCTAAGGCCCACTATACTGTATAGTTTATTCAACATCCAATCTGTTGATTAGGTCATAAATACCCGGATGACGGGAAAAAACAAAGATCAGATCGATCCAAAACTTTTATGACCCCCAAAAAAGTTTTTAATGGTCAATGTTCATTCAACAATGTTTCCTATAATGTGATTCACTTGAGATTGGAATATAATGGCTGGTGGCAGGGGAGTAGCTGATCCGATTCCCCTCCAAACGATCCCTAGGCTTAATGCACGCCTCATTATTTAATTCTCAATTTAAAAAAACAACACCTACTTCTCTTTAGCTCTTGCATTTCAAAATGGAAGAAATTATTTTCTCCATGGTTGAAATCAGCATGGAGAAACATTTGGCTTTTCATTTCAAAATGGGAAGAAATTATTTTCTCTATAGTTGAAATCAGCATGGAGAAACAATTTAGCTCTTTCATTTCAAACGGAAGAAATTATTTTCTCTATAGTTGAAATCAGCATGGAGAAACAATTTAGCTCTTTCATTTCAAAACGGAAGAAATTATTTTCTCTATGGTTGAAATCAGCATGGAGAAACAAACGAAAAGGCTTGGACGACTGTCGTACGGACAAGGGCATTACTTTTGGTGATGTGAACGGGAGACCCCTGACTCACCCGAAACGGTGCGGCCCTTACCATGGGACCCACCTTGATGTATGTATTCTATATCCATGTCATCCATCCATTTTTGCATATCGTTTTAGGGAATTATCCAAAAAATGAAGCAGATCCAATTATCAAGTGGACCATACCATAGGAAAGTGTGAGGATCAAACGCCCAACCATTAAAAACCTCTTAGGGGGCACCTTAATGTTTCCGTAGAGTTTATTTGCCATCCAATCTGTTGGTAAGGTCACATAAGCCTGGATTAAGAGGAAAACAAAAAAAAAAACAAATATCATCTTGATCCAAAACTTTTGTTGTCCATTAATAATCAATCACCATTGTTTCCTATAGTATTGTCCACCTAATAATTGGATCTACTTCATTTTTGAGCTACTACTCTAAAATGATCCGGAAAAAAAAAATGAATGGATACAGAATATATACATAAAGGTAGGCCCCACGGTAAGGGTCTAACCGTATCCACTCCCGATGTGAACGGAATGACTTGTAAGATGGGACCCACCTGGTCGATCAGGTATGCCACCTGTGTTTGGAGCCAAGCGAAACAATCAGGCTGATTCAACAGATTCAGCTAGGCTGGGAAGGAGTTGAGATAGGAAGTCCTACCATTAAAATCATTTAAATCACCTGTAGTGTCCAACATCCCATGTATACGCCATCCAATCTTATCCATCCGACGTGCCAGACGGTAAACACCAAACGAATTTAGAGGCATGATTTGACAACATTCAACGTGCTATGGCCCACCTGTCTTGGATTTCAAAAATTGGAAATTTTCAAAAGCCGTCTTGTTTAAACAATCATCATCCAGACCTTATCCCAATTAATTGAAGTCGGCTACATGAATCACGTTCCCCCATTCCACTCTATCAAGAACAAGACCTTGTTAGATAACAGATCAAGAAGTCTATATTAATGTTCGGATTCAGTATTGAAGTTATGTCATGAGTTTGATAACTGCAAACAACCTGAGGGGTCCTCTCACTAGAAACGATGAATGAAATCTGTTTGTGCATTCCTCAGGTGGAGAAAAGGCCTACTTTGTCATATTAACTTGTTTCTCTTTCTCAAGCAAAATGTCTGAAAACAGGTTTTCGCAAACCTGCTGGATGCGCAGTAGTGTATACTCACGTTGGAACCCACTGGATAGACCATTCCTGAAAGCCTCCCCCTTTGAAAAATTGTAACCAGTGTTGTACATAGCTTATGCTATGTAGCGTGCAGCTTGCGCTACAAAGCATATCTGAGCCTTAACACTACGTGTCTCATGAAAATAGCTCAAATTGGGTGTAGCCTATGCCACATGATAATTTGCATTAGCTACATGCTACGTAGCTGTAGCTCGCATTACAAGTTATATTTCACTACAACATTAAAATCAATTAAATTTTCTATAATTCATTACATTTTCTATTTTCAATCAAAATTAGTCAATCTTTTCAATGCTTCACTAAAATAATATAAATAATAGTCTTAAATCAATTTTGTTGCTCTGTCTTTACCCTTATGATTAATCATTGCCCTTTTCTATTACTTTAGGTTGCATTAATAGCACCAAATATCATGAAATTTATTATTAATCAGTCTAATTTGATGCAAAATATCATGAAATTGGTGAGTAACTTCCAAAAAGAAAGAAAGAAAGAAAGAAATTAATGCAACTAAGTGCAACATTAATCAAAATCTAGAAGTAGAATGTAGCTCAAGCTACACGCTCTGCTCGCATTTCAGAGGGATGAAAGGTACACTACATGTTCGCTATTTAAAGCATTGATCCTGACCTACTAATTTCTTGCCTCCACATCAATGATCTACATTCAACTTCCGTTTTTACTTCAAATCCATTTGGACTGAATATCCACAAAAAAACATTTTCATTTAGCTCATGGTGCTGGGAATTTGTCTTCCTATATTTTCAAATATAATAGCTAAAAGAAATATGCATTCACAAATAGCTTAACATATAACCCATTCCTTTCATCACAACATCTAACCGCTAGATTACAACTTAATCATAAAGTGGTGATCAGGATATTATGAAAAGCACTTAATTTTATTACTAAGTACATTCCTAATACATCAATAAGTCTACAAACACTGAAGAGTCATTAAGGCAGAACGATTGTTTTCCCTTTCTGATAAATAACATGGAAGACAAAATGTACTCGGCATTATACTGTTGTATGCAACTGTGTATCCAGAGCTTGGGCTTGCTTTGAGCACTCTAATTTCTTCAAAGTAACAGCACTGGTGGCATGACCCGGCCAGCGCATCACCGGTAGAAGGGACGAGACGACCGGTGAACACCCAGAGGCGGACTGGTCAGCCCATCCCAAAGTTCAACTACGATCTTTTTAACTGCAACAACTTAAATAGACACTATTGGAGCTGGGAGCTGATGTAAATGTGTTTAAATTATCCCAAGAGAAGTTTGTGGATGTACGGTGAATATTAATATGATGAGTTTTGTTGATTTTACCTTTTTAAAAAACAGTTTTGTCGATTGTCTTTTTTAATGATCTAATCGATCTTCCTCTTGGGGTAGGGGTGTGTTGGGAGGGGTTGTATGGTTGGTCTAGTTATCATCAAAGGCCTGTTGTGAGTAAGCTTGACTGATTCTTGATTTTTATCTAGTGGGGGGCATTTTTGTGAGGTGGATCAGATGGCTCTCTCTCATTGTGCTTCCAATCGTAATCTACTTCTTCTTGAGGTGATTGGTTTGCCTTTTGGCCAAGTTTCATTTTGATTAGAAAACATGGTGTGTTGGAAAAGGATGGAAACAAAGTTGCTAATGTCTATAAGGATGAAGAGATGCAAAATCTTAATGATAGTATTAAGAAGGAGAAGGAAATACTAAAGGAGTTTATGGAGGATTTGAGGGAAGAATTGGTGTGGCAGCAAAAGTCTAAGTCTACTTGATTAAAAAAAAGGAAAAGAATATTGATTATTGTGGCTTTCCAGAGAATGGTTAGTTGGAGGCGTGGGAAAAGGTTTAAGGCGTGTCAAACAGTTACGTAACGGCTTGGCATATTACGCATTATAGACAACACTCCAAGAGACTACGAGAATTTAAAAAGAAAAAAAGAAAAATCCAATCTTGCATGATAGAACCATTATAAAGCTGAATTAAATTTCTTTGTTTTTTTAATGCGAAAGAGAAATCAGATTCCAGAAAATAATAGATATCATGTTACAAAAACCATGAAGATGGACAACATTTCTTCCTTCCCTCCAAGAGGTTTACAAATTTGCACCCAAAAAGTAAAGTACCCAACAACAAGAAGAAAAGCAAAAGGAAAACAAAATTGCCAAGATAGAACACTGCTTTAAAGAAAAGAAAGCAGCCTACGCACCTCCACGACTGCCAGCATCTGCTCTCAGATTCTCAATTACACTCGCCACTGAACAACACAACTCAGCTTCTGCTGTGAATGATCTCACGAGCTTCTCCATTGATCTCATCTCTTCATGTAACTCATTATACAAAGCCAAGTAGGAGAAATGCTCATCCAACACCACCGCAAGACACCCCACAATTGAATCGACTGTTGGGACCCACTCGCAAGCTTCCAATCCCAAAGCCACAGCACCAGGGCATGGCCCCGCCTCTGGAAACTTATCATACTTCCTCAACCACTTCCCCAAATACTTCACTAACTCAACACCTCGGACCCAGCGAGCCTTGCAACAGCCCACGACAATGCCAACCCATCGACGTTCTTCGATCCAAACAGATAGTGCAAGCATAGCTCATGTGCTGAAAACCCATCATGAGCCATCATGAGGAGAACAGCGGCCCGCCTTGCCAGGCGGGACTTCTCTTCAGTCAATGTGTTCTCAGTCGCTTTCTCAATGGATAAGATTGCCAGCCTTTCCCATTCCTTTCTCACGCTAATCATACTGTTGTAACCATCTTTGGACGGAGAAAGGAAATACTTCAAAATGAGGAGAAGTTCTGACGATTGGAGATCGGAAACACTCCTGACATAAAGACAGATCGAATTCGACCTGTTCTTCCGTATGAGATCTTCAATCAGATTCACTGAGGACGAACAGCCCACGACAAGTCCATGGGCAATCAGAGTGTCTGTCAATTCCCCCAGTCCGAGGGCCACACAAGCCTCCGAAATTAGCCCAGCGACATCCCGGGATATCACAAACGCCAATTTTGAGATCGCGAGACGGGTGTAGTCGGGATCAGTGGGGCCCACCCCGATTGAGAGGCCAATACCTTCCCGGGTTTTCTCAAGGAAGGAGTTGAGGATTCGCAAGAATTCATCTGAGTGAGGGGTGTGTTGGGGACTTGAGCTTGCGCTTGAGCTTGTTGAAGAATCGATGGTTGGATTCGATAATATGAGAATCGACGGCTGAGATTTGCCATCCCGTGATGGGTTGATGAGGTTGTTAGAAGAGGATTTAGGGTCTGGCTTTAAGAGGGAGAATATGGGGTCGGGATTGAGAATGATGGAGTGTTTGGATGGGGTTTTGGGGGTCTGAGATTCGGATTTTGCAATCGTGATGGTTTCGAGCAGCGACATGAGTAGTCTGTTTCTACAACGAGAAGTAATATTTTTGGAGAAGGAATAAAGAAATTCGTACCTGATTGTTCGCTGTTCTCTCCTTCTTCTGGCGGTGGTTGAGGTAGATTGAGAAAATGGAAGGGGAGCGTTTGAAGTGTTCGAGGGTTTTAGGTTTGGAGTCAGAGCGAGAGGTTTTGAGGAACGCGGTCCCCGCCAGTCTCCAGCTGGGAACGGGTAGGAGCTTTGAGTGGCCACCGTGATGTATGGTTTATATCCACACCGTCCATACTTTATTACGTATCATTTCATGATATAATCCCAAAAATGAGGCAAATATAAGAACAGGTGGACCACACAATGGGTATTAGACTTTTACCGTTGAAAACTTCTCTAGGGCCACAGAAGTTTTTGGATCGAGCTGTTATCTGTGTTTGGATGGTAAATAAACATCACGGTGGTCCCTAAAAAAGTTTTAACGGTGAGAATCCATTACCACCGCTGCTTCCTATGGTGTGGTCGATTGAGCTTTGGATCTGCCTCAGTTTTGGGATGATGAGCTAAAATGATAAGAAAAAAATGGATATGTACAGTGGATAAAAGCATACATCACGGTGGCCACTCAAAGCTCCTGCCCGTTCCTAACTGGTGACGGGCAGGGGTACGAAGCAATCCGCGTCCGGTTTTTGAGGGTTCCGGGGGGACGCGGATTTCCTGTGAAAGCCTCCGTGCCTGGGATGCAAGGTGAGTCCACCGTGATGTTTTTGAGAAATCCAATCCGTCCATCCGTTTTTAGAGTTCATTTTAGTGCATATGAGAAAAAACAAGATGGATCTAAAACTCAACCGGGCCGCACCGTAGAAACAGTGAACATTCAGTTACCACCGTTTGAAACATTCATAAACATTCGTATGGCCCAAAAAGTTTAATATCAGGCTAAGTTTTTAGCGTTTTCACTTCATCTTATTGATGATGAATTATAAAGGTTGGATGGCATATAAACATCAATATGGAGCCCAAAAAGGTTCAACGGTAGGAAACCCTTTCCCCACTTTATTTATTTATTATTATTATTATTATTATTTATTTTTTCAAGTATGGCCTCCTTGAGTTTTATATCCACATAATTTTTAGTCTGGATTCCTAAAAATCCGGCACAACGCATGGACGAAGTAGATTTCTCACAAACATCACTAAGCATCCAGCGCAGAACTTCACTGAAAGGCTTTGGCAAGGAAAAATGCGCATCCGGTTTTGGAGTTTGAAGTAAGAATTGTATACTTGGTAAACTATATTATATGTGTGGCCATCGCGTATAATATAGTGTGACCCGATCCGGTGGATTCGACCCGATTTGACCAGATCCGACCCGATTCGAACCGAACCGACGGCTTGGATCAGGTCGGATCGAGTAGGCCCACTCAAATCCAACTGTACATCGAGTCGAGTTCGGATCAGTGGCCAATCCGAACCGATCTGATCTAGAATCCGATCTAATCTAATCCACACAAT
>JAJHSJ010002228.1:0-43212 GCA_021015155.1 Magnolia officinalis
ACACGGGCTGCACCATCCCTTTCTTGACGCTTTTTCCGGCGTTTCCGGCGTCGTTTCTAGGTAAGAAATCCTAACCCTAATCTGTTTTGGGGTTTAGACTGTTTTGTAGGTTGTGAAATAGCTAACCTATTCCGTTCTCTAGGTGGTCAAACTGCCGAATACGGAAGCTTAGCAAATCTATCAACTCCGTTACGATTCTACGACCAAAGGTTGCGGACTTTAGGTGTATAGGTTATGCTTTTCAATGCTTTCAATGTCAGATAATGATAGATTCATGATCTGCATGCAATTGCACATGTACAAAGTGCTGTCTGTTTTCCGTTTCGATTAAAGATGAAAAATATGGAATTCTACATACTCTAGGTATACGTAGAAATACCGTATACGTATTTTTTTTGGAGAAGTGTTTGACATGTTTATTTAATGTATGATTATACTATATATGGATAAATACTAGTTTGGCGAAAGGAATCGCCGTAATACATGTTCACTTGTAAATGTACGTATGTTGAAATTGTGTATTCTAGAATGGTATACGTATAAATTTTGGAGATGTATGTATCATGATTATTTCCTGTAGTAATATATTATACATGGATAAAATACTAGCTTGGCTAAAGGATAACCTAATACATGTTTTACTAACATACACCATGTATGTTGTAATAGTGTATTCTAAGTGTTTGTGGAAATGGCTGAATGAGTATGGGATTCTCATTCATGCTCGCCATGACTAATTGTCATGGATTCATGATTGTTTATATTGGCGATAACCCCCCTTTGACGAAAGGATTTCCCTAAGTCACGTCACGGCCAATATACACTATATATGCTAAAATGTGTGGCCCAAGTGTTTGTGGAATGACTGAATGGATATGGAACTTGGATCCCTGCTTGCCAGGACTATCCGTCGTGGTGTACGCGTGTTATGATTGGGGCAACTCCCCAGTGAAAGGATTTGGCCTAATGCCTATGTGATCGACATATGTCGTGTATGTTGATGTATGTTTGTTTAAGTGTTTCTTGAAATGTCTGAATGAGTAGTAGTTAGCAAATTGTAAAGTAAAGGGTGTTGAGATATGATTCTCAACCCTTTTCAACTATGTGTATGATCTCCTTTGATAGTTGTGTGATTAGGAATTGAACATGTACAAACGCATGCTTGTGTTGTGATTCATAACATGCTCAACTGCTTTATGATTTTAACTATGTAATGCATATGTTAAATTTATATTTACGTTGTATGATCCGTCATGGGTGATGGGGGAGCGGAGCAACGAGTGCGTGCACTGCCCTGGCAGCCCTAAAACGGATAATACCAGACCTTGACTGTATGAGTTGAATCTTGATCCATTACTGCTTTATTTATCTGCAATTGATTGTGTTTGGGGCTATGATTATGGCCCAGGCAATCGGTGTAACGGCCCACGCCCACACTGTATGATATTGTCCGCTCTAGGCACAGCCCGCACGGTTTTGTTCTTGGGTTTTCCCCAAAAGGCCTCATTTGGGGTAAGGATACTGGTAGCTCGCCCGACCACCCGTGCTCCCGTGGTCCCGCCCACACAGCACCTACCCATCTATGATATTGTCCAACCCAACTGACATCATCAGAGTACGCAGCGGTGGTTTTTGTTCCCCGCAGGAAGGCCTCATACAGTATAAGGTGACAACTCTACATTACCAACAACACTTCAGACGGCACTTCCGATGTGGGACAAAGCTTCACCTTTCACTGTGTGCACAGTAGCCTGCCAGCCACAGTAGCCTGCCAGCCACACAGTAGCCTGCCAGCCATCTTGGGGCCCGCCCACATGTGTGCCCGCCCACATGTGCCCGCCCACATGTGACCACAGTGATGGGGCATCAACATATCCCCCACCGGGGCAAGCCGTCCTCGGCTCTGATACCATTTGTAACGGCCCACGCCCACACTGTATGATATTGTCCGCTCTAGGCACAGCCCGCACGGTTTTGTTCTTGGGTTTCCCCCAAAAGGCCTCATTTGGGGTAAGGATACTGGTAGCTCGCCCAGACCCGGTGCTCCCGTGGTCCCGCCCACACAGCACCTACCCATCTATGATATTGTCCAACCCAACTGACATCATCAGAGTACGCAGCGGTGGTTTTGTTCCCCGCAGGAAGGCCTCATACAGTATAAGGTGACAACTCTACATATAACCACCACAACTTCAGACGGCACTTCCGATGTGGGACAAAGCTTCACCTTTCACTGTGTGCACAGTAGCCTGCCAGCCACAGTAGCCTGCCAGCCATCTTGGGGCCCGCCCACATGTGTGCCCGCCCACATGTGCCCGCCCACATGTGACCACAGTGATGGGGCATCACAATCGGTAACGAGATTGAACTCGTGGCTGAGATTCATTTGCCACATGGGATGTGTTCGACGAACTCGAGTCGTGCGTTGCCTGTCGGCAGTGGCTAGGCCACACGAAGTTGTTTATGCACTTCATGTCGTGCAGCTCAACGGGCGATCGTGCTAGTCGAGCTTGTCAAGTAACCCGATCTGTCTTATGCATGTTCACCCTGTTTGGACGCTACTGCTGCTTGAACCTAGGGTACCAAACTTACCAATGAAACCCCCTTTTAACCATGGTACCTCGATCCGCTAAGACGCATGAGCTGGGCATGGTGGTATGGGACACCATGGTCGAGCTGTCGGCCTACGCTGGGGCCATGTGCCTCCCCGTAGTGACCATTGCGCAACCAACTCGTGAGCCGAATATGGTGGTATGGGACACTGTTTCGAGTTGTCGATACATACGGCGAGAGCCGAGTATGGTGAGACCTGTACTCGTGCTGACGGGCGACGAGTCCTCCGTAGTATCTTCGAGTATACTCCAAGGGTCTGTGATTGGCGACGAGTCTTTCACAGCAACTAGAGTATGAGTGGAGCCGAGTACAGTGAGACCTGTACTCGAGCTGACGGCTAGTGATTGAGCCGAGTACGGTGAGACCTGTACTCGAGCTGACGGTCAGCAATTGAGCCGCATACGGTGAGATCTGTATCCGTGCTGACCGGTGATGAGCCCTTTGTGATGCCTTCGCTAAGCCTCTCAAACCATAATGTCGTATGAGATTAACTAGGATTGACGACCCTAGAATGGATCATGTTTGGGAATGATACAAGGGAGGTACCTTAGTTTCCCAATACTGCTGGTTGAAATGGACTAATAATAACTTGGTAATCATGAGCATCATCGCACCGCATGTGCTTTGTAGATGTGGCGCACTGAGGGAGTTAAGCATTCGCGAACGTAAGATGATGTCGCTTGAGGGTGGTTTGGCAAGGGCATACAGCATCATGTCATTTCATTTTTGCACTTAACAAGAGTAGTTAGAAATGTTTGATTTGTACTGCTTTATCATTACTGCTTGATTGAATTGATAACATGTTAACCTATGCTTTACTGTTCCACTGAGTTGATCACTCACTCCCACGTTACGGGACGGTGTTGTACACACCAACTAGATTTGTTGAGTTTCAGGTGATGGCGATGCTTGTGAAGCAGAGCCGGACTACTTCTATGATGATAAGAGGAGTTCTCCTATCTGTATCTCTCTGGCAGGTCAATGAAGACCTGATATTGTATTGACGGGGTTATGGTATATGGGATAGGAGGCATTACACTTCCTCACATTTGGTACATTTTAGAACTACACTTGTATTTGTTTAACCTGGTAATGTTATCACACTCTGGAGACTCATCATAAGTTATATATTTTATCTATCTATCACAGTCTTCCGCTTGCAAATTAACTGTCTCTGGAGTATGATATGCTGTTTTGGCTTAATCTCACTCATGTTCAATGCACGAATACAGTCAACATTCAATCATCATTCATTTTGTTGCATAAGTGATGTTCTGGAACTCGGGAGTTGAGTTTATGCTCGACCCCCGATTTTCAGGACGTTACATGTCTAAACTTACATGCAGTGCCTGGTGTATGCGCGACTGAGGGATCAGACGCCTGCGATGCAATATGCGACGGCGATGCTGGCTCCGTCGCATCACGGGTAGAAGGGGTAGATACAGTGCGCGAACGACGTACTCTCCCACCTGGTGCCATCACTGAATATGTGCGAACTACGAAATTTAAACAATGTCAATACAAATGGAATATACTAAAACATTATACAAGTAGTGTTAATGGTATAATGCATTTGTGCTTATGCTCAGAGAGATGAATAAAATATGATTAGACCATTACACTATAATGCAAGCATAATATAATAAAACTGTAAACTTTAATCTATAACCATTGAAAATTCCATTACACATTGTCATTGTATATTAAATACACATATTTGTTGTAATACGTAAAAACTATGAGGTAAACTATCTGAAGTACTCCCTGCGTAAGTCATCGTATGCTTTAGAAGTGTATGTCATCCTGTGTGAAGCATCGGACATTTTTATAGCCAACATGACAGTTACAATAGGAGAAATCTGATCCATCGGGACTCCGTTCAGATGTGCAAGTGACAGAGTCGCATCTTCCATATCTCGTTTCCCACGGTTATATCTCCATCAGCTCCGGAATTTTTTTGAGATCGTATAATCTTTCGTCTGAGTCGTCGTTGATATATTCCACTCTACACTCATCGACCAGACTGGGTATCTCTATGGCCCTACCAGAAGAAGACAGGACCGAAACGTCCATCTGCAACAACTGATGAAGTACGATGCGTGCTTCTGCTATGCTCCGGTTTGAGGATGACATGATCAGAAATTGTCTCAACTGTAAATGTGAAATATAAACAAGTTGATAAAAAGAATTAATCATGACTTGTAATTTTCACGTATTCATGGAATACATAAATTATTTGAATTAAAAAATGACATGTAAATCATGTGTACATTTAATAATCGTCGTCTATATCACTATCGCTGATTAGTATTTCCTCCTCATAGTCTCCAACGTTGTCATCAATGAAACCTGTATCATCTCTAACAATGTCTTGTATTAATGAGGCATCAACATGATCAGGTGGCACATCATCTCTGTCTAATTACACCACATCAATATCAATACTTGAATCAGTCCCTGTATCCCTAGATGACATGTCTTCTTGATATGCTTGTTCAACCTAGACGTGTCATTTCCCCCATCCTCGCTATCTTCAACTTCTGGTACGGGAACGTCGAATACGTTCCTGGGCTTTATTTTCTGCACCACGTGCTAAGAGCCGCCTAACTTAGTGTCAACGAGGTAAAATACTTGTTCAGCCTTACTGGCGAGGACAAATGGGTCGTCCTTAAACCATTTTCGAGATAAATTTACGCTCGTAAAGTAGTTGTCAGTCTGTATTCCCAACTTCTTATTTCCAATGTCCCACCAATCACAACCAAATAAGTACACCCGCTTTCTCGTATAATAACTCAGCTCAATAATATCAGTCAAAATGCCATAAAAGTCAATTTCATCCTCCTCATTTGTTCCTTTTACAACTATACCACTATTTTGCGTGGTCTTGTACTTCTCACGTTCTTCAGTGTGGAACCGAATCCCATTTACAATACAACTTGTATATTTACATACACGTCTATCAGGGCCACACGCCAGTGAGTATAGTGCATCAGACACATCTACAGAGTTGCTTGTGCGCAATGTCTTTATCTATTATCATGTACAAAATATAATTGTTTAGTGATTTTGTTAGGTTGAAATAATGTGCAATACAACGAAAATTCTAAGTGTGGTGAGATACAATGTGAAATCTTACACGTTCGGCGAACCATTCTGGAAACTGATCCTGATGCATCCGATCATAATTTGTGGAGAATTTAGACTTCATCTCGTCTATGTGTTCACTACACATAAATGGCACATCGTCAGCAAGAAACATTAAGATCATCGTATGTAGGAATTACAATAATTGAGAGAAGACTTACTCCAAGTATGACTCTATTTCTTCACAATTGTGCAACACATACCATCGCGCCTTTGTTAGATCCCCAAGGTCCATATCTTGAAACGTCGGGGATCCTAAAGGACGAACGTTTTATGCAAAAATAGATATGAGTCCTTGTTCATCCTCCTGTCCTTCATCGGCATTCCGATCTTCTCGGTTGAATCTAGTCTCTATGCCACGAAGATACATGGAGCAAAATGTAAGGCACTCATTATCAATGTACGTTTCAGCTATCGACCCCTCCGGTCGTGCCTTATTCCTCACAAATTGTTTGAGTGTGTGAAGGTATCTGTACACAAAACCACTGTGTTATACGTATGAAAACATGAATATATGCAGTTTATGGAATGAATAAAATTTTCAACAGGTTCTATCACCTTTCGATCGGATACATCCAACGATATTGTACTGGGCCTATAAGCTTCACCTCGTGCGGTAAATGAATCGCTAGGTGTACCATGACATTGAAAAATGCAGGTGGAAATATTCTTTTAAGTTTGCAAAGGATTATGGCAATGTCCCTCTCCAGTCTTTTAATAACATCCACATTCAACAATTTTGAACATAAATTCTTAAAGAATATCCCCAGCTCAATCAGCGTCACACTGATATCCTTGCTCAGGAATCAATGAATCGCAACCGGCAGTAGGCGTTGCAGAAGAACGTGACAATCATGACTTTTTATTCCTGTTACCTTACAATCCGTAACGTTTACGCACCGAGATATGTTTGACGCATACCCATCAGGAAACTTCACCGATCTCAACCATTCACATAAACGCTTTCTCTCTAGTTTGGTCAACGTGTAGCAGGCTGCTGGTATAGTATACGAATTTCCATGTGGTTGCAAGTGCAACTCTTTCCTTAAACTCATTTCTTGTAGATCCAATCGAGCCATGAAACTGTCTTTTATTTTCTTCTCTATGTTCATCACTGTTCCGAAGACATTGTCACATATATTTTTCTCAATATGCATGACATCCAAGTTGTGTCGCAATTTCAGATCACTCCAATATGGCAACTCAAAAAGATGCTCTTCTTCCTCCAGTTATAGTCCAATACTGTACGTTTCCTCTTCTTCAAGTGCGATGCCTTACCAAATCTAACTTCTCCAATGTTACTCAGTTGTTCCGTCACATCTTCTCCAGGTAGCTCTTTCGGGGGTGGCCTATGATCTTGTTTGCCATCAAAGATCATCGTCTTCCTGCGCCAACTATGATCACTGGGAAGGAAGCGACGATGGCCCATGTAACACGTTTTTCTACCATGCTTCAATGACAATGAACAAGTCTCAATACCACATGTAGGACAAGCCAACTTGCCCTTCGTGCTCCACCCAGATAAATTTCCATATGCGGGAAAGTCATTTATTGTCCACAAGACCGCTGCGTGCAATCGAAATGTCTGTCCTGCAAATGCGTCATACGTGTGTACACCTTGACTCCACAACTCGTTTAACTCATCTACTAACGATCGCAAGTACACATCCCGGGTCCAGGAATAAGCAATGACATCATGAAAAATGACTCCTTCATACACAACCAAGGAGGTAAATTGTAGGGCATAAGTACCACTGGCCACATACTGTACGAGCTACTTATATTACCAAATGGATTAAAACCATCGCTTGCAAGACCTAGCTGAACATTACGAGAATCCTCTGCAAACCAGTCATGTTGCTTGTCAAAATTTTGCCAGGCTTCAGAGTCCGCAGGGTGCCTCAGTGTACTATCATCATGAACGCGTTTCTCCTTATGCCACCTCATATCTTCAGCCGTCTTACGAGACATAAACAATCTTTGCAATCTTGGTTTCAATGGGAAGTACCTTAACACCTTTCGCGGGATGTTCTTATCCCTAGATTTTCCATACTTCCACTTAGACTCTCAACATTCTTGACACTCTCCAGCATCCTCATGCTCTTTCCGATATAATAAACAATCATTTATACATGTATGTATGAGTTCATATCCAAGGCCCAAGTCTCGCATCAAGGATTTTGCCTCGTAATAGGACTTAGGCAATGTCTCCCCGTCCGGCAATTCTTCTTTCAACAACACTAGCAACATGTTAAACGATTTGTTACTCCAACGATTTATTGTCTTCAAATGAAGTAACTTTGTAAGAAAATTCAACTTGGAGAAGTTTTTACACCCCGGATAAAGTGGACGTTGCGCATCCCTCAACAACCTACTAAACTTTTCTGATTCGACATCACCCATTGAAGGAATATCTTGGCTACTGCTTGTCGCTGCAAAATCAGTATCTGCAGCTGTTCCCCTAAACACATCCCCTATGATATCTTGCATTTCGTCAATGTCTTCATCCTCGTCATCCGACACAATTGGATCAACAATGACTTCAGTGGGCTCAACTCTATGGGTCATATCTTCACCATGATAGATCCACCAAGTGTAACCCTGGTCAATCCCAACTATGAACAAATCATCCTCTACTTTGTCTAAAGTCTTAAATATCATGTTCTTGCATTTTCGACATGGACACCTAATCCTATTCCTTGAATCTGCCCGATTTTGCGCAAATACCATGAACTCTTCAACCCCTTGTTTATACTCTGGGCCAAACCTGTTCTTAGCTTGCATCCAACTCTTATCCATGTCTACAATGAAAAGACTAAAGTCAGTGTATGAAAATAGCTTTAAGATTATGCTAAGTTATAGGTTTAGGTTATATTATATGTTTAGGATATGATAATAGGTATAGTTTAGGTTATAACTTTAGGTTACAGGTTTAGTTTTAGAGAATTAAGTTTAGGTTAAGGTTACAAGTTTAGGTTAAGGTTGTAAGTATGGGTTATAGGTTAAGGTTAAGGTATAGGCTTAGGTTATAAGTGTAGGTTATAGGTTTAGGGAAAGGTTAGGTTCTCTTCCGTTATAGGTTTAGGGAAAGGTTAGGTTCAAGTTATAGGTTTTGGGATTTGAGAATAGTTTTAGGTTTTAAGTATAGGTTTAGGTTGGATTATAGGTTAAGGTTTAGGGATTTGTTTTTAGGTTATAGGTCATGGGTTATAGGGTTATAGGGTTAGGTTAGGGTTTAAAAGATATAGGTTTAGGTTTTAGGAAATCAGTTTTAGGTTTAGGTTATAGGTTTAGGTTTAGAGATTTAGGTTCGGGTTCGAGTTTGGGATCGGGTTTAGGTTTAGTTTAGGGTTCAGGTTTAGGTTTAGGTTTAGGTTATAAGGTATAGGTTTAGGTAATTGAGAATTGCTTTAGGTTTAGGTTTAGGGAATCGGGTTCGGGTTCGGGATCGGGTTTAGATTTTGATTTTCAAGTTTAAGCTTAGGTTCATATTAGGGATTTGAGAATAGGTTAATGTTTAGGTATAGGTTTAGGTTTAGGTTTACGTTATAGGTTTTGGTTTTGGTTCAAGGATAAGGTTAAGGTTATAAGTTTAGGATATAGGTTAAGGTTGTATGTTTAGGTTATAGGTTTAGGTTAGGTTTAGGTTATAGCTTTGGGAATTGAGAATAGGTTAAGGTTTAGGCATAGGAAATCGGGTTGGGGTTCGGGATCGGGTTTAGGCTTCGGTTTTCATGTTTAGGCTTAGGTTTAGGGTAGGGAGATGAGATTGGGATTAGGTGTAGGTTTAGGTTTAGGGACTTGAGAATAGGTTTAGGTTTAGGTAATAGGTGTAGGTTTTGGTTTTAGGATAAGGTTAAGGTTATAAGTTTAGGTTATAGGTTAAGGTTATAGGTTTCGATTAGGTTTAGGGTTTAGGTTAAAGGTTATAGCTTTAGGAATTGAGAATAGGTTAAGGTTTAGGCATAGGAAATTGGGTTTAGGTTCGGGATCGGGTTTAGGCTTAGGTTTAGGGTATGGAGATGAGATTGGGATTAGGTGTAGGTTTAGGCTTAGGGATTTTAGAATAGGTTAATGTTTAGGTTATAGGTGTACGTTTAGGTTTTAGGATAAGGTTAAGGTTATAAGTTTAGGTTATAGGTTAAGGTTATAGGTTTAGGTTATAGGTTTTGGTTAGGTTTAGGTTTAGGTTATAGGTTATAGCTTTGGGAAATGAGAATAGGTTAAGGTTTAGGCATAGGAAATGGGGTTGGGGTTCGGGATCGGGTTTAGGCTTCGGTTTTCATGTTTAGGCTTAGGTTTAGGGTAGGGAGATGAGATTAGGATTAGGTGTAGGTTAAGGTTTAGGGATTTGAGAATAGGTTTATGTTTAGGTAATAGGGGTAGGTTTTGGTTTTAGGATAAGGTTAAGGTTATAAGTTTAGGTTATAGGTTAAGGTTATAAGTTTAGATTATAGGTTTCGATTAGGTTTAGGGTTTAGGTTATAGGTTATAGCTTTGGGAATAAAGAATAGGTTAAGGTCTAGGCATAGGAAATTGGGTTGGGGTTCAGGATCGGGTTTAGGCTTAGGTTTAGGGTACGGAGATGAGATTGGGATTAGGTGTAGGATTAGGCTTAGGGATTTTAGAATAGGATAATGTTTAGGTTATAGGTGTAGGTTTAGGTTTTAGGATAAGGTTAAGGTTATAAGTTTAGGTTATAGGTTAAGGTTATATGTTTAGGTTATAGGTTTTGGTTAGGTTTAGGTTTAGGTTTAGGTTTAGGTTTAGGTTATAGGTTATAGCTTTGTGAAATGAGAATGGGTTAAGGTTTAGGCATAGGAAATCGGGTTGTGGTTCGGGATCGGGATTAGGCTTCGGTTTTCATGTTTAGGCTTTGGTTTAGGGTACGGGGATGAGATTGGGATTAGATGTAGGTTTAGGTTTAGGGATTTTAGAATAGGTTAATGTTTAGGTTATAGGTGTAGGTTTAGGTTTTAGGATAAGGTTAAGGTTATAAGTTTAGGCTATAGGTTAAGGTTATAGGTTTAGGTTTTAGTTTTTGGTTAGGTTTAGGTTTAGGTTATAGGTTATAGCTTTGGGAAATGAGAATAGGTTAAGGTTTAGGCATAGGAAATCGGGTTGGGGTTCGGTAACGGGTTTAGGCTTCGGTTTTCATGTTTAGTCTTTGGTTTAGGGTAGGGAGATGAGATTGGGATTAGGTGTAGGTTTAGGTTTAGGGATTAGAGAATAGGTTTAGGTTTAGGTAATAGGTGTAGGTTTTGGTTTTAGGATAAGGTTAAGGTTAAAAGTTTAGGTTATAGGTTAAGGTTATAGGTTTAGGTTATAGGTTTCGGTTAGGTTTAGGGTTTAGGTTATAGGTTATAGCTCTAGGAATTGAGAATAGGCTAAGGTTTAGGCATAAGAAATCGGGTTGGGGTTCGGGATCGGGTTTAGGATCCGGTTTTCATGTTTATGCTTAGGTTTAGGGTAGGGAGATGAGATTGGGATTAGGTGTAGGTGTAGGTTTAGGGATTTGGGAATAGGTTTAGGTTTAGGTAATAGGTGTAGGTTTTGGTTTTAGGATAAGGTTAAGGTTATAAGTTTAGGTTATAGGTTATGGTTATAGGTTTAGGTTATAGGTTTCGGTTAGGTATAGGGTTTAGGTTATAGGTTATATCTTTGGGAAATGAGAATAGGTTAAGGTTTAGGCATAGGAAATCGGGTTGGGGTTCGGGATCAGGTTTAGGCTTCGGTTTTCATGTTTAGGTTTAGGTTTAGGGTAGGGTGATGAGATTGGGATTAGGTGTAGGTTTAGGTTTAAGGATTTGGGAATAGGTTTAGGTTTAGGTAATAGGTGTAGGTTTTGGTTTTAGGATAAGGTTAAGGTTATAAGTTTAGGTTATAGGTTATGGTTATAGGTTTAGGTTATAGGTTTCGGTTCGGTATAGGGTTTAGGTTATAGGTTATAGCTTTGGGAATTGAGAATAGGTTATGGTTTAAGCAAAGGAAATCGGGTTGGGGTTTCGGGATCAGGTTAAGGCTTTGGTTTTCATGTTTAGGCTTAGGTCTAGGGTAGGGAGATGAGATTTGGATTAGGTGTAGGTTTAGGTTTAGGGATTTGAGAATAGGTTTAGGGTAGGTAATAGGTGTAGGTTTTGGTTTTAGGATAAGGTTAAGGTTATAGGTTTAGGTTATAGGTTTCGGTTCGGTATAGGGTTTAGGTTATAGGTTATAGCTTTGGGAATTGAGAATAGGTTATGGTTTAAGCAAAGGAAATCGGGTTGGGGTTCGGGATCGGGTTTAGGCTTAGGTTTATGGTAGGGAGATGAGATTGGGATTATGTGGAGGTTTAGGTTTAGGGATTTTAGAATAGGTTAATGTTTAGGTTATAGGTGTAGGTTTAGGTTTTAGGATAAGGTTAAAGTTATAAGTTTAGGTTAAAGGTTAAGGTTATAGGTTTAGGTTATAGGTTTTGGTTAGGTTTAGGTTTAGGTTATAGGTTATAGCTTTGGGAAATGAGAATAGGTTAAGGTTTAAGCATAAGAAATCGGGTTGGGGTTCGGGAACGGGTTTAGGCTTCGGTTTTCATGTTTATGCTTTGGTTTAGGGTAGGGAGATGAGATTGGGATTAGGTGTAGGTTTAGGATTAGGGATTTGAGAATAGGTTTAGGTTTAGGTAATAAGTGTAGGTTTTGGTTTTAGGATAAGGTTAAGGTTATAAGTTTAGGTTATAGGTTAAGGTTATAGGTTTAGGTTACAGGTTTCGGTTAGGTTTAAGGTTTAGGTAATAGGTGTAGGTTTTGGTTTTAGGATAAGGTTAAGGTTATAAGTTTAGGTTATAGGTTAAGGTTATAGGTTTAGGTTACAGGTTTCGGTTAGGTTTTGGGTTTAGGTTATAGGTTATAGATTTGGGAATTGAGAATAGGTTAAGGTTTAGGCATAAGAAATCGGGTTGGGGTTCGGGATCAGGTTAAGGCTTTGGTTTTCATGTTTAGGCATAGGTTTTGGGTAGGGAGATGAGATTTGGATTAGGTGTAGGTTTAGGTTTAGGGATTTGAGAATAGGTTTAGGTTTAGGTAATAGGTGTAGTTTTGGTTTTAGGATAAGGTTAAGGTTATAAGTTTAGGTTATAGGTTATGGTTATAGTTTAGGTTATAGGTTTCGGTTAGGTATAGGGTTTAGGTTATAGGTTATAGCTTTGGGAAATGAGAATAGGTTAAGGTTTAGGCATAGGAAATCGGGTTGGGGTTCGGGATCGGGTTTAGGCTTCGGTTTTCATGTTTAGGCTTTGGTTTAGGGTAGGGAGATGAGATTGGGATTAGGTGTAGGTTTAGGTTTAGGGATTTGAGAATAGGTTTAGGTTTAGGTAATAGGTGTAGGTTTTGGTTTTAGGATAAGGTTAAGGTTATAAGTTTAGGTTATAGGTTACGGTTATAGGTTTAGGTTATAGGTTTCAGTTCGGTTTAGGGTTTAGGTTATAGGTTATAGCTTTGGGAATTGAGAATAGGTTATGGTTTAAGCAAAGGAAATCGGGTTGGGGTTCGGGATCGGGTTTAGGCTTAGGTTTATGGTAGGGAGATGAGATTGGGATTATGTGTAGGTTTAGGTTTAGGGATTTTAGAATAGGTTAATGTTTAGGTTATAGGTGTAGGTTTAGGTTTTAGGATAAGGTTAAGGTTATAAGTTTAGGTTAAAGGTTAAGGTTACAGGTTTAGGTTATAGGTTTTGGTTAGGTTTAGGTTTAGGTTATAGGTTATAGCTTTGGGAAATGAGAATAGGTTAAGGTTTAGGCATAGGAAATCGGGTTGGGGTTCGGGATCAGGTTTAGGCTTCGGTTTTCATGTTTAGGTTTAGGTTTAGGGTAGGGTGATGAGATTGGGATTAGGTGTAGGTTTAGGTTTAAGGATTTGGGAATAGGTTTAGGTTTAGGTAATAGGTGTAGGTTTTGGTTTTAGGATAAGGTTAAGGTTATAAGTTTAGGTTATAGGTTATGGTTATAGGTTTAGGTTATAGGTTTCAGTTCGGTATAGGGTTTAGGTTATAGGTTATAGCTTTGGGAATTGAGAATAGGTTATGGTTTAAGCAAAGGAAATCGGGTTGGGTTCGGGATCGGGTTTAGGCTTAGGTTTATGGTAGGGAGATGAGATTGGGATTATGTGGAGGTTTAGGTTTAGGGATTTAGAATAGGTTAATGTTTAGGTTATAGGTGTAGGTTTAGGTTTTAGGATAAGGTTAAGATAGTTTAGGTTAAGGTTAGGTTCTAGGTTAGGTTATAGGTTTTGGTTTAGGTTTAGGTTTTTAGGTTTATAGCTTTGGGAAATGAGAATAGGTTAAGGTTTAAGCATAGAAATCGGGTTGGGGTTCGGGAATGGGTTCAGGCTTCGGTTTTCATGTTTATGCTTTGGTTTAGGGTAGGGAGATGAGATTGGGATTAGGTGTAGGCTTAGGTTTAGGGATTTGAGAATAGGTTTAGGTTTAGGTTATAGGTGTAGGTTTTGGTTTTAGGATAAGGTTAAGGTTATAAGTTTAGGTCATAGGTTAAGGTTATAGGTTTAGGTTACAGGTTTCGGTTAGGTTTAAGGTTTAGGTAATAGGTGTAGGTTTTGGTTTTAGGATAAGGTTAAGGTTATAAGTTTAGGTTATAGGTTAAGGTTATAGGTTTAGGTTACAGGTTTCGGTTAGGTTTAGGGTTTAGGTTATAGGTGATTGATTTGGGAATTGAGAATAGGTTAAGGTTTAGGCATAAGAAATCGGGTTGGGGTTCGGGATCAGGTTAAGGCTTTGGTTTTCATGTTTAGGCTTAGGTTTAGGGTAGGGAGATGAGATTTGGATTAGGTGTAGGTTTAGGTTTAGGGATTTGAGAATAGGTTTAGGTTTAGGTAATTGGTGTAGGTTTTGGTTTTAGGATAAGGTTAAGGTTATAAGTTTAGGTTATAGGTTATGGTTATAGGTTTAGGTTATAGGTTTCGGTTAGGTATAGGGTTTAGGTTATAGGTTATATCTTTGGGAAATGAGAATAGGTTAAGGTTTAGGCATAGGAAATCGGGTTGGGGTTCGGGATCGGGTTTAGGCTTCGGTTTTCATGTTTAGGTTTAGGTTTAGGGTAGGGAGATGAGATTGGGATTAGGTGTAGGTTTAGGTTTAGGGATTTGAGAATAGGTTTAGGTTTAGGTAATAGGTGTAGGTTTTGGTTTTAGGATAAGGTTAAGGTTATAAGTTTAGGTTATAGGTTATGGTTATAGGTTTAGGTTATAGGTTTCGGTTCGGTATAGGGTTTAGGTTATAGGTTATAGCTTTGGGAATTGAGAATAGGTTATGGTTTAAGCAAAGGAAATCGGGTTGGGGTTCGGGATCGGGTTTAGGCTGAGGTTTATAGTAGGGAGATGAGATTGGGATTATATGTAGGTTTAGGTTTAGGGATTTTACAATAGGTTAATGTTTAGGTTATTGGTGTAGGTTTAGGTTTTAGGATAAGGTTAAGGTTATAAGTTTAGGTTAAAGGTTAAGGTTACAGGTTTAGGTTATAGGTTTTGGTTAGGTTTAGGTTTAGGTTATAGGTTATAGCTTTGGGAAATGAGAATAGGTTAAGGTTTAAGCATAGGAAATCGGGTTGGGGTTCGGGAACGGGTTTAGGCTTCAGTTTTCATGTTTACGCTTTGGTTTAGGGTAGGGAGATGAGATTGGGATTAGGTGTAGGTTTAGGTTTAGGGATTTGAGAATAGGTTTAGGTTTAGGTAATAGGTGTAGGTTTTGGTTTTAGGATAAGGTTAAGGTTATAAGTTTAGGTTATAGGTTAAGGTTATAGGTTTAGGTTACAGTTTCGGTTAGGTTTAGGGTTTAGGTAATAGGTGTAGGTTTTGGTTTTAGGATAAGGTTAAGGTTATAAGTTTAGGTTATAGGTTAAGGTTAGAGGTTTAGGTTACAGGTTTCGGTTAGGTTTAGGGTTTAGGTTATAGGTTATAGATTTGGGAAATGAGAATAGGTTAAGGTTTAGGCATAAGAAATCGGGTTGGGGTTCGGGATCAGGTTAAGGCTTTGGTTTTCATGTTTAGGCTTAGGTCTAGGGTAGGGAGATGAGATTTGGATTTGGTGTAGGTTTAGGTTTAGGGATTTGAGAATAGGTTTAGGGTAGGTAATAGGTGTAGGTTTTGGTTTTAGGATAAGGTTAAGGTTATAAGTTTAGGTTATAGGTTTCGGTTCGGTATAGGGTTTAGGTTATAGGTTATAGCTTTGGGAATTGAGAATAGGTTATGGTTTAAGCAAAGGAAATCGGGTTGGGGTTCGGGATCGGGTTTAGGCTTAGGTTTATGGTAGGGAGATGAGATTGGGATTATGTGGAGGTTTAGGTTTAGGGATTTTAGAATAGGTTAATGTTTAGGTTATAGGTGTCGGTTTAGGTTTTAGGATAAGGTTAAAGTTATAAGTTTAGGTTAAAGGTTAAGGTTATAGGTTTAGGTTATAGGTTTTGGTTAGGTTTAGGTTTAGGTTATAGGTTATAGCTTTGGGAAATGAGAATAGGTTAAGGTTTAAGCATAAGAAATCGGGTTGGGGTTCGGGAACGGGTTTAGGCTTCGGTTTTCATGTTTATGCTTTGGTTTAGGGTAGGGAGATGAGATTGGGATTAGGTGTAGGTTTAGGATTAGGGATTTGAGAATAGGTTTAGGTTTAGGTAATAAGTGTAGGTTTTGGTTTTAGGATAAGGTTAAGGTTATAAGTTTAGGTTATAGGTTAAGGTTATAGGTTTAGGTTACAGGTTTCGGTTAGGTTTAAGGTTTAGGTAATAGGTGTAG
Source organism: Magnolia officinalis (assembly GCA_021015155.1). Lineage (NCBI taxonomy): Eukaryota > Viridiplantae > Streptophyta > Magnoliopsida > Magnoliales > Magnoliaceae > Magnolia > Magnolia officinalis. The sequence continues at coordinate 16,530 of JAJHSJ010002228.1, forward strand.
GTTTTGGTTTTAGGATAAGGTTAAGGTTATAAGTTTAGGTTATAGGTTAAGGTTATAGGTTTAGGTTACAGGTTTCGGTTAGGTTTTGGGTTTAGGTTATAGGTTATAGATTTGGGAATTGAGAATAGGTTAAGGTTTAGGCATAAGAAATCGGGTTGGGGTTCGGGATCAGGTTAAGGCTTTGGTTTTCATGTTTAGGCATAGGTTTTGGGTAGGGAGATGAGATTTGGATTAGGTGTAGGTTTAGGTTTAGGGATTTGAGAATAGGTTTAGGTTTAGGTAATAGGTGTAGGTTTTGGTTTTAGGATAAGGTTAAGGTTATAAGTTTAGGTTATAGGTTATGGTTATAGGTTTAGGTTATAGGTTTCGGTTAGGTATAGGGTTTAGGTTATAGGTTATATCTTTGGGAAATGAGAATAGGTTAAGGTTTAGGCATAGGAAATCGGGTTGGGGTTCGGGATCGGGTTTAGGCTTCGGTTTTCATGTTTAGGTTTAGGTTTAGGGTAGGGAGATGAGATTGGGATTAGGTGTAGGTTTAGGTTTAGGGATTTGAGAATAGGTTTAGGTTTAGGTAATAGGTGTAGGTTTTGGTTTTAGGATAAGGTTAAGGTTATAAGTTTAGGTTATAGGTTATGGTTATAGGTTTAGGTTATAGGTTTCGGTTCGGTATAGGGTTTAGGTTATAGGTTATAGCTTTGGGAATTGAGAATAGGTTATGGTTTAAGCAAAGGAAATCGGGTTGGGGTTCGGGATCGGGTTTAGGCTTAGGTTTATGGTAGGGAGATGAGATTGGGATTATGTGTAGGTTTAGGTTTAGGGATTTTAGAATAGGTTAATGTTTAGGTTATAGGTGTAGGTTTAGGTTTTAGGATAAGGTGAAGGTTATAAGTTTAGGTTAAAGGTTAAGGTTACAGGTTTAGGTTATAGGTTTTGGTTAGGTTTAGGTTTAGGTTATAGGTTATAGCTTTGGGAAATGAGAATAGGTTAAGGTTTAAGCATAGGAAATCGGGTTGGGGTTCGGGAACGGGTTTAGGCTTCAGTTTTCATGTTTACGCTTTGGTTTAGGGTAGGGAGATGAGATTGGGATTAGGTGTAGGTTTAGGTTTAGGGATTTGAGAATAGGTTTAGGTTTAGGTAATAGGTGTAGGTTTTGGTTTTAGGATAAGGTTAAGGTTATAAGTTTAGGTTATAGGTTAAGGTTATAGGTTTAGGTTACAGGTTTCCGTTAGGTTTAGGGTTTAGGTAATAGGTGTAGGTTTTGGTTTTAGGATAAGGTTAAGGTTATAAGTTTAGGTTATAGGTTAAGGTTAGAGGTTTAGGTTACAGGTTTCGGTTAGGTTTAGGGTTTAGGTTATAGGTTATAGATTTGGGAAATGAGAATAGGTTAAGGTTTAGGCATAAGAAATCGGGTTGGGGTTCGGGATCAGGTTAAGGCTTTGGTTTTCATGTTTAGGCTTAGGTCTAGGGTAGGGAGATGAGATTTGGATTAGGTGTAGGTTTAGGTTTAGGGATTTGAGAATAGGTTTAGGGTAGGTAATAGGTGTAGGTTTTGGTTTTAGGATAAGGTTAAGGTTATAAGTTTAGGTTATAGGTTTCGGTTCGGTATAGGGTTTAGGTTATAGGTTATAGCTTTGGGAATTGAGAATAGGTTATGGTTTAAGCAAAGGAAATCGGGTTGGGGTTCGGGATCGGGTTTAGGCTTAGGTTTATGGTAGGGAGATGAGATTGGGATTATGTGGAGGTTTAGGTTTAGGGATTTTAGAATAGGTTAATGTTTAGGTTATAGGTGTCGGTTTAGGTTTTAGGATAAGGTTAAAGTTATAAGTTTAGGTTAAAGGTTAAGGTTATAGGTTTAGGTTATAGGTTTTGGTTAGGTTTAGGTTTAGGTTATAGGTTATAGCTTTGGGAAATGAGAATAGGTTAAGGTTTAAGCATAAGAAATCGGGTTGGGGTTCGGGAACGGGTTTAGGCTTCGGTTTTCATGTTTATGCTTTGGTTTAGGGTAGGGAGATGAGATTGGGATTAGGTGTAGGTTTAGGATTAGGGATTTGAGAATAGGTTTAGGTTTAGGTAATAAGTGTAGGTTTTGGTTTTAGGCTAAGGTTAAGGTTATAAGTTTAGGTTATAGGTTAAGGTTTAGGTTTAGGTTACAGGTTTCGGTTAGGTTTAAGGTTTAGGTAATAGGTGTAGGTTTTGGTTTTAGGATAAGGTTAAGGTTATAAGTTTAGGTTATAGGTTAAGGTTATAGGTTTAGGTTACAGGTTTCGGTTAGGTTTTGGGTTTAGGTTATAGGTTATAGATTTGGGAATTGAGAATAGGTTAAGGTTTAGGCATAAGAAATCGGGTTGGGGTTCGGGATCAGGTTAAGGCTTTGGTTTTCATGTTTAGGCATAGGTTTTGGGTAGGGAGATGAGATTTGGATTAGGTGTAGGTTTAGGTTTTAGGGATTTGAGAATAGGTTTAGGTTTAGGTAATAGGTGTAGGTTTTGGTTTTAGGATAAGGTTAAGGTTATAAGTTTAGGTTATAGGTTATGGTTATAGGTTATAGGTTATAGGTTTAGGTTATAGGTTTCGGTTAGGTATAGGGTTTAGGTTATAGGTTATATTTGGGAAATGAGAATAGGTTAAGGTTTAGGCATAGGAAATCGGGTGGTGGGGTTGGGTTCGGGATCGGGTTTAGGCTTCGGTTTTCATGTTTAGGTTTAGGTTTAGGGTAGGGAGATGAGATTGGGATTAGGTGTAGGTTTAGGTTTAGGGATTTGAGAATAGGTTTAGGTTTAGGTAATAGGTGTAGGTTTTGGTTTTAGGATAAGGTTAAGGTTATAAGTTTAGGTTATAGGTTATGGTTATAGGTTTAGGTTATAGGTTTCGGTTCGGTATAGGGTTTAGGTTATAGGTTATAGCTTTGGGAATTGAGAATAGGTTATGGTTTAAGCAAAGGAAATCGGGTTGGGGTTCGGGATCGGGTTTAGGCTTAGGTTTATGGTAGGGAGATGAGATTGGGATTATGTGTAGGTTTAGGTTTAGGGATTTTAGAATAGGTTAATGTTTAGGTTATAGGTGTAGGTTTAGGTTTTAGGATAAGGTTAAGGTTATAAGTTTAGGTTAAAGGTTAAGGTTACAGGTTTAGGTTATAGGTTTGGTTAGGTTTAGGTTTAGGTTATAGGTTATAGCTTTGGGAAATGAGAATAGGTTAAGGTTTAAGCATAGGAAATCGGGTTGGGGTTCGGGACGGGTTTAGGCTTCAGTTTTTTCATGTTACGCTTTGGTTTAGGGTAGGGAGATGAGATTGGGATTAGGTGTAGGTTTAGGTTTAGGGATTTGAGAATAGGTTTAGGTTTAGGTAATAGGTGTAGGTTTTGGTTTAGGATAAGGTTAAGGTTATAAGTTTAGGTTATAGGTTAAGGTTATAGGTTTAGGGTTACAGGTTTCGTTAGGTTTAGGGTTTAGGTTAATAGGTGTAGGTTTTGGTTTTAGGATAAGGTTAAGGTTAAAGTTTAATTTAGGTTATAGGTTAGGTTAGAGGTTTAGGTTACAGGTTTCGGTTAGGTTTAGGGTTTAGGTTATAGGTTATAGATTTGGGAAATGAGAATAGGTTAAGGTTAGGCATAAGAAAGGGTTGGGGTTCGGGATCAGGTTAGGCTTTGGTTTCATGTTTAGGCTTAGGTCTAGGGTAGGGAGATGAGATTTGGATTAGGTGTAGGTTTAGGTTTAGGGATTTGAGATAGGTTTAGGGTAGGTAATAGGTGTAGGTTTTGGTTTTAGGATAAGGTTAAGGTTATAAGTTTAGGTTATAGGTTATGGTTATAGGTTTAGGTTATAGGTTTCGGTTAGGTATAGGGTTTAGGTTATAGGTTATAGCTTTGGGAATTGAGAATAGGTTATGGTTTAGGCATAGGAAATCGGGTTGGGGTTTGGGATTGGGTTTAGGCTTAGGTTTAGGGTAGGGAGATGAGATTGGGATTAGGTGTAGGTTTAGGTTTAGGGATTTTAGAATAGGTTAATGTTTAGGTTATAGGTGAAGGTTTAGGTTTTAGGATAGGGTTAAGGTTATAAGTTTAGGTTAAAGGTTAAGTTTATAGGTTTAGGTTATAGGTTTTGGTTAGGTTTAGGTTTAGGTTATAGGTTATAGCTTGGGAAATGAGAATAGGTTAAGGTTTAGGCATAGGAAATCGGGTTGGGGTTCGGGAACGGGTTTAGGCTTCGGTTTTCTTTTTTACGCTTTGTTTTAGGGTAGGGAGATGAGATTGGGATTAGGAGTAGGTTTAGGTTTAGGGATTTCAGAATAGGTTTAGGTTTAGGTAATAGGTGTAGGTTTTGGTTTTAGGATAAGGTTAAGGTTATAAGTTTAGGTTATAGGTTATAGCTTTGGGAATTGAGAATAGGTTAAGGTTTAGGCATAAGAAATCGGGTTGGGGTTCGGGATCGAGTTAAGGCTTTGGTTTTCATGTTTAGGCTTAGGTTTAGGGTAGGGAGATGAGATTGGGATTAGGTGTAGGTTTAGGTATAGGGATTTGAGAATAGGTTTAGGTTTAGGTAATAGGTGTAGGTTTTGGTTTTAGGATAAGGTTAAGGTTATAAGTTTAGGTTATAGGTTAAGGTTATAGGTTTAAGTTATAGGTTTCGTTTAGGTATAGGGTTTAGGTTATAGGTTATTGCTTTGGGAATTGAGAATAGGTTAAGGTTTAGGCATAGGAAATCGGGTTGGGGTTCGGGATCGGGTTTAGGCTTAGGTTTAGTGTAGGGAGATGAGATTGGGATTATGTGTAGGTTTAGGTTTAGGGAATTTTGAATAGGTTAACGTCTAGGTTATAGGTGTAGGTTTAGGTTTTAGGATAAGGTTAAGTTTATAAGTTTAGTTTATAGGTTAAGGTTATAGGTTTAGGTAATAGGTTTTGGTTAGGTTTAGGTTTAGGTTATAGGTTATAGCTTTGGGAAAAGAGAATAGGTTATGGTTTAGGCATAGGAAATTGGGTTGGGGTTCGGGATCGGGTTTAGGCTTCAGTTTTCATGTTTGGGCTTTCGTTTAGGGTAGGGAGATGAGATTGGGATTAGGTGTAGGTTTAGGTTTAGGGATTTTAGAATAGGTTAACGTTTAGGTAATAGGTGTAGGTTTGGGTTTTTGGATAGGGTTAAGGTTATAAGTTTAGGTTATAGGTTAAGGTTATCGGTTTAGGTTATAGGTTTTGGTTAGGTTTAGGTTTAGGTTATAGGTTATAGCTTTGGGAAATGAGAATAGGTTAAGGTTTAGGCAAGAAATTGGGTTGGGGTTCGGGATCGGGTTTAGGCTTCGGTTTTGATGTTAGGCTTTGGTTTAGGTAGGGAGATGAGATTGGGATTAGGTGTAGGTTTAGGTTTAGGGATTTGAGAATAGGTTTAGGTTAGGTAAGGTGTAGGTTTGGTTTTTGGATAAGGTTAAGGTTATAAGTTTAGGTTATAGGTTAAGGTTATAGGTTTAGGTTATAGGTTTGGTTAGGTTTAAGGTTTAGGTTATAGGTTATAGCTTTGGGAATTGAGAATAGGTTAAGGTTTAGGCATAGAAATCGGGTTGGGGTTCGGGATCGGTTTAGGCTTCGGTTTTCTTGTTTAGGCTTTGGTTTAGGGTAGGGAGATGAGATTGGATTAGGTGTAGGTTTAGGTTTAGGGATTTGAGAATAGGTTTAGGTTTAGGTAATAGGTGTAGGTTTTGGTTTTAGTATAAGGTTAAGGTTATAAGTTAGGTTATTGGTTAAGGTTATAGGTTTTGGTTATAGGTTTTGGTTAGGTATAGGGTTTAGGTTATAGGTTATAGCTTGGGAATTGAGATTGGTTAAGGTTTAGGCATAGGAAATCGGGGTTGGGGTTCGGGATCGGGTTTAGGCTTAGGTTTAGTGTAGGGAGATGAGATTGGGATTAGGTGTAGGTTTAGGTTTAGGAATTTAGAATAGGTTACGTTTAGGTTATAGGTGTAGGTTTAGGTTTTAGGATAAGGTTAAGGTTATAAGTTTAGGTTATAGGTTAAGGTTATAGGTTTAGGTTATAGTTTGGTTAGGTTTAGGTTTAGGTTATAGGTTATAGCTTTGGGAAATGAGAATATGTTAAGGTTTAGGCATAGGAAATCGGGTGGGTTGGGGTTCGGGATCGGGTTTAGGCTTTGGTTTTCATGTTTGGGCTTTGGTTTAGGGTAGGGATATGAGATTGGGATTAGGTGTAGGTTTAGGTTTAGGGATTTGAGAATAGGTTTAGGTTAAGGTAATAGGTGTAGGTTTTGGTTTTAGGATAAGGTTAAGGTTATAAATTTAGGTTATAGGTTAAGTTTATAGGTTTAGGTTGTATTTTAGGTTTGGTTAGGTTTAGGTTATAGGTTATAGCTTTGGGAATTGAGAATAGGTTAAGGTTTAGGCATAAGCAATCGGTTGGGGTTCGGGATCGGGTTTAGGCTTAGGTTTAGGGTAGGGAGATAAGAAGATGGGATTAGGTATAGGTTTAGGTTTAGGTATTTAGAATAGTTTAACGTTTAGGTTATAGGTGTAGGTTTAGGTTTTAGGATAAGGTTAAGGTTATAAGTTTAGGTTATAGGTTAAGGTTATAGGTTTAGTTATAGGTTTGGTTAGGTTTAGGTTAGGTTATAGGTTATAGCTTTGGGAAATGAGAATAGGTTAAGGTTTAGGCATAGGAAATCGGGTTGGGGTTCGGGATCGGGTTTAGGCTTCGGTTTTCATGTTTAGGCTTTGGTTTGGGTAGGGAGATGAGATAGGATTAGGTGTAGGTTTAGGTTTAGGGTTTTGAGAATAGGTTTAGGTTTAGGTAATAGGTGTAGGTTTGGTTTTAGGATAAGGTTAAGGTTATAATTTAGGTTATATGTTAGTTATAGGTTTAGGTTATAGGTTTGGTTAGGTTTAGGGTTTAGGTTATAGGTTATAGCTTTGGGAATTGAGAATAGGTTAAGGTTTAGGCATAAGAAATCGGGTTGGGGTTCGGGATCGAGTTTAGGCTTTGGTTTTCTTGTTTAGGCTTAGGTTTAGGGTAGAGAGAGATGAGATTGGGATTAGGAGTAGGCTTAGGTTTAAGGATTTGAGAATAGGTTTAGGTTTAGGTAATTGGTGTAGGTTTTGGTTTTAGAATAAGGTTAAGGTTATAAGTTTAGGTTATATGTTAAGGTATAGGTTTAGGTTATAGGTTTCGGTTAGGTATAGGGTTAGGTTATAGGTTATAGCTTTGGGAATTGAGAATAGGTTAAGGTTTAGGCATAGGAAATCGTTGTGGGGGTTCGGGATCGGGTTTTAGGCTTGGTTTAGGGTAGGGAGATGAGATTGGGATTAGGTGTAGGTTTAGGTTTAGGGATTTTAGAAAAGGTTAATGTTTAGGTTATAGGTGTAGGTTTAGGTTTTAGGATAAGGTTAAGGTTACAAGTTTAGGTTATAGGTTAAGGTTATATGTTTAGGTTATAGGTTTTGGTTAGGTTTAGGTTTAGGTTATAGGTTATAGCTTTGGGAAAAGAGAATAGGTTAAGGTTTAGGCATAGGAAATCTGGTTGGGGTTCGGGATTAGGTTTAGGCTTCGGTTTTCATGTTTAGGCTTTGGTTTAGGGTAAGGAGATGAGATTGGGATTAGGTGTAGGTTTAGGTTTAGGGATTTGAGAATAGGTTTAGGGTTAGGTAATAGGTGTAGGTTTTGGTTATAGGTTAAGGTTAAGGTTATAAGTTTAGGTTATAGGTTAAGGTTATAGGTTTAGGTTATAGGTTTAGGTTAGGTTTAGGGTTTCGTTTATAGGTTAGAGCTTTGGGAATTGAGAATAGGTTAAGGTTTAGGCATAGGAAATCGGTTGGGGTTCGGGATCGGGTTTAGGCTTCGGTTTTCATGTTTTGGATTAGGTTTAGGGTAGGGAGATGAGATTGGGATTAGGTGTAGGTTTAGGTTTAGGGATTTGAGAATAGGTTTAGGTTTAGGTAATAGGTGTAGGTTTTGGTTTTAGGATAAGGTTAAGGTTGTAAGTTTAGGTTATAGGTTAAGGTTATAGGTTTAGGTTATAGGTTTCGGTTAGGTTTTGGGTTTAGGTTATAGGTTATAGCTTTGGGAATTGAGAATAGGTTAAGGTTTAGGTATAGAAAATCGGGTTGGGGTTCGGGATCGGGTTTAGGCTTCGGTTTTCATGTTTAGGCTTAGGTTTAGGGTAGGGAGATGAGATTGGGATTAGGTGTAGGTTTAGGTTTAGGGATTCGGGAATAGGTTTAGGTTTAGGTAATAGGTGTAGGTTTTGGTTTTAGGAAAAGGTTAAGGTTATAAGTTTAGGTTTTAGGGTAAGGTTATATGTTTAGGTTATAGGTTTAGGTTAGGTTTAGGGTTTCGTTTATAGGTTATAGCTTTGGGAATTGAGAATAGGTTAAGGTCTAGGCATAGGTAATCGGGTTGGGGTTCGGGATCGGGTTTAGGCTTCGGTTTTCATGATTAGGCTTAGGTTTAGGGTAGGGAGATGAGATTGGGATTAGGTGTAGGTTTAGGTTTAGGGATTTGAGAATAGGTTTAGGTTTAGGTAAGAGGTGTAGGTTTTGGTTCTAGGATAAGGTTAAGGTTAATAGTTTAAGTTATAAGTTAAGGTTATAGGTTTAGGTTATAGGTTTCGGTTAGGTTTAGGGTTTAGGTTATATGTTATAGCTTTGGGAATTGAGAATAGGTTATGGTTTCGGCATAGGAAATCGGGTTGGGGTTCGGGATCGGGTTTAGGATTCTGTTTTCATGTTTAGGCTTTGGTTTAGGGTAGGGAGATGAGATTGGGATTAGGTGTAGGTTTAGGTTTAGGGAATTGAGAATAGGTTTAGGTTTAGGTAATAGGTGTAGGTTTTGGTTTTAGGATAAGGTTAAGGTTATAAGTTTAGGTTATAGGTTTAGGTTATAGGTTTAGGTTATAGGTTTCGGTTAGGTTTTGGGTTTAGGTTATAGGTTATTGCTTTGGGAATTGAGAATAGGTTAAGGTTTAGGCATAAGAAATCGGTTGGGGTTCGGGATCGGGTTTAGGCTTCGGTTTTCATGTTTAAGCTTAGGAGTAGGGTAGGGAGATGAGATTGGGATTAGGTGTAGGTTTAGGTTTAGGGATTTGAGAATAGGTTTAGGTTTACGTATAGGTGTAGGTTTTGGTTTTAGGATAAGGTTAAGGTTATAAGTTTAGGTTATAGGTTAAGGTTATAGGTTTAGGTTATAAGTTTCGGTTAGGTATAGGGTTTAGGTTATAGGTTTTAGCTTTGGGAATTGAGAATCGGTTAAGGTTTAGGCATAGGAAATTGGGTTGGGGTTCGGGATCAGATTTAGGCTTAGGTTTAGGGTAGGGAGATGAGATTGGGATTAGGTGTAGGTTTAGGTTTAGGGATTTTAGAATAGGTTAATGTTTAGGTTATAGGTGTAGGTTTAGGTTTTAGGATAAGGTTAAGGTTATAAGTTTAGGTTATAGGTTAAGGCTTTAGGTTTAGGTTATAGGTTTTGGTTAGGTTTAGGTTTAGGTTATAGGTTATAGGTTTAGGAAATGACAATAGGTTATGGTTTAGGCATGAGAAATCGTGTTGGGGTTCGGGATCGGGTTTAGGCTTCGGTTTTCAGGTTTAGGCATTGGTTTAGGGTACGGAGATGAGATTGGGATTAGGTGTAGGTTTAGGTTTAGGGATTTGAGAATAGGTTTAGTTTTAGTTAATAGGTGTAGGTTTTGGTTTTAGGATATGGTTAAGGTTATAACTTTAGGTTATAGGTAAAGGCTAGTGGTTTAGGTTATAGGTTTCGGTTAGGTATAGGGTTTAGGTTATAGGTTATAGCTTTGGGAATTGAGAATAGGTTAAGGTTTAGGCATAGGAAATCGGCATGGGGTTCGGTATAGGGCTTAGGCTTTGGTTTAGGGTAGGGAGATGAGATTGGGATTAGGTGTAGGTTTAGGTTTTGGGATTTTAGAATAGGTTAATGTTTAGGTTATAGGTGTAGGTTTAGATTTTAGGACAAGGTTTTGGTTATAAGTTTAGGTTATAGGTTAAGGTTAAAGTTTTAGGTTATAGGTTTTGGTTAGGTTTAGGTTTAGGCTGTAGGTTATAGCATTGGGAAATGAGAATAGGTTAAACTTTAGGCTTAGGAAATCGGGTTGAGGTTCGGGATCGGGTTTAGGCTTCGGTTTTCATGTTTAGGCTTTGGTTTAGGGTAGGGAGTTGAGATTGGGATTAGGTGTAGGTTTAGGTTTTAGGATAAGGTTAAGGTTATAAGTTTAGGTTATAGGTTAAGGTTATAGGTTTAGGTTATAGTTTTGGTTAGGTTTAGGTTTAGGTTATAGGTTATAGCTTTGGGAAATGAGAATATGTTAAGGTTTAGGCATAGGAAATCGGGTTGGGGTTCGGGATCGGGTTTAGGCTTTGGTTTTCATGTTTGGGCTTTGGTTTAGGGTAGGGATATGAGATTGGGATTAGGTGTAGGTTTAGGTTTAGGGATTTGAGAATAGGTTTAGGTTAAGGTAATAGGTGTAGGTTTTGGTTTTAGGATAAGGTTAAGGTTATAAATTTAGGTTATAGGTTAAGTTTATAGGTTTAGGTTGTAGGTTTCGGTTAGGTTTAGGTTATAGGTTATAGCTTTGGGAATTGAGAATAGGTTAAGGTTTAGGCATAAGCAATCGGATTGGGGTTCGGGATCGGGTTTAGGCTTAGGTTTAGGGTAGGGAGATGCGATTGGGATTAGGTGTAGGTTTAGGTTTAGGTATTTTAGAATAGTTTAACGTTTAGGTTATAGAAGTAGGTTTAGGTTTTAGGATAAGGTTAAGGTTATAAGTTTAGGTTATAGGTTAAGGTTATAGGTTTAGTTTATAGGTTTTGGTTAGGTTTAGGTTTAGGTTATAGGTTATAGCTTTGGGAAATGAGAATAGGTTAAGGTTTAGGCATAGGAAATCGGGTTGGGGTTCGGGATCGGGTTTAGGCTTCGGTTTTCATGTTTAGGCTTTGGTTTTGGGTAGGGAGATGAGATAGGGATTAGGTGTAGGTTTAGGTTTAGGGATTTGAGAATAGGTTTAGGTTTAGTTAATAGGTGTAGGTTTTGGTTTTAGGATAAGGTTAAGGTTATAAATTTAGGTTATATGTTAAGTTTATAGGTTTAGGTTATAGGTTTCGGTTAGGTTTAGGGTTTAGGTTATAGGTTATAGCTTTGGGAATTGAGAATAGGTTAAGGTTTAGGCATAAGAAATCGGGTTGGGATTCGGGATCGAGTTTAGGCTTTGGTTTTCTTGTTTAGGCTTAGGTTTAGGGTAGAGTAGAGAGATGAGATTGGGATTAGGTAGTAGGCTTAGGTTTAAGGATTTGAGAATGTTTAGGTTTAGGTAATTGGTGTAGGTTTTGGTTTTAGAATAAGGTTAAGGTTATAAGTTTAGGTTATATGTTAAGGCTATAGGTTTAGGTTATAGGTTTCGGTTAGGTTAGGGTTTAGGTTATAGGTTATAGCTTTGGGAATTGAGAATAGGTTAAGGTTTAGGCATAGGAAATCGTGTTGGGGTTCGGGATCGGGGTTAAGGCTTAGGTTTAGGGTAGGGAGATGAGATTGGGATTAGGTGTAGGTTTAGGTTTAGGGATTTAGAAAATGTTAATGTTTAGGTTATAGGTGTAGGTTTAGGTTTAGGATAAGGTTAAGGTTACAAGTTTAGGTTATAGGTTAAGGTTATAGGTTAGGTTATAGGGTTTGGTTAGGTTTAGGTTTAGGTTATAGGTTATAGCTTTGGGAAAAGAGAATAGGTTAAGGTTTAGGCATAGGAAATCTGGTTGGGGTTCGGGATCAGGTTTAGGCTTCGGTTTTCATGTTTAGGCTTTGGTTTAGGGTAAGGAGATGAGATTGGGATTAGGTGTAGGTTTAGGTTTAGGGATTTGAGAATAGGTTTAGGTTTAGGTAATAGGTGTAGGTTTTGGTTTTAGTATAAGGTTAAGGGTAAAAGTTTAGGTTATAGGTTAAGGTTATAGGTTTAGGTTATAGGTTTCGGTTAGGTTTAGGGTTTAGGTTATAGGTTATAGCTCTAGGAATTGAGAATAGGCTAAGGTTTAGGCATAAGAAATCTGGTTGGGGTTCGGGATCGGGTTTAGGACTCGGTTTTCATGTTTAGGCTTAGGTTTAGGGTAGGGAGATGTGATTGGGATTAGGTGTAGGTTTAGGTTTAGGGATTTGGGAATAGGTTAGGTTTAGGTAATAGGTGTAGGTTGTGGTTTTGGTTTTAGGATAAGGTAAGGTTATAAGTTTAGGTTATAGGTTAAGGTTATAGGTTAGGTTATAGGTTTAGGTTAGGTTTAGGGTTCGGTTATAGGTTAGAGCTTTGGGAATTGAGAATAGGTTAAGGTTTAGGCATAGGAAATCGGTTGGGGTTCGGGATGGGTTTAGGCTTCGGTTTTCATGTTTTGGATTAGGTTTAGGGTAGGGAGATGAGATTGGGATTAGGTGTAGGTTTAGGTTCGGGATTTGAGAATAGGTTAGGTTTAGGTAGGTAATAGGTGTAGGTTTTGGTTTTAGGATAAGGTTAAGGTTGTTTAAGTTAGGTTATAGGTAAGGTTATAGGTTTAGGTTATAGGTTTCGGTTAGGTTTGGGTTTAGGTTATAGGTTATAGCTTTGGGAATTGAGAATAGGTTAAGGTTTAGGTATAGAAATCGGGTTGGGGTTCGGGATCGGGTTTAGGCTTCGGTTTTCATGTTAGGCTTAGTTTTCATGTTTAGGTTTAGGTTTAGGGTAGGGAGATGAGATTGGGATTAGGTGTAGGTTTAGGTTTAGGGATTTGAGAATAGGTTTAGGTTTAGGTATAGGTGTAGGGTGTAGGTTTTGGTTTTAGGATAAGGTTAAGGTTATAAGTTTAGGTTATAGGTTATGGTTATAGGTTTAGGTTATAGGTTCGGTTCGGTATAGGGTTTAGGTTATAGGTTATAGCTTTGGGAATTGAGAATAGGTTAAGGTTAAGCAAAGGAATTGGGTTGGGGTTCGGGATCGGGTTTAGGCTGAGGTTTAGGGTAGGGAGATGAGATTGGGATTATATGTAGGTTTAGGTTTAGGGATTTTACAATAGGGTAATGTTTAGGTTTAGGTTATGTGGTTAGGGTTTTTGGTTTTGGTTTAGTTTAGGTAGTAAAGGTTTTCGGGTTAAGGTTAAGGTTATAAGTTTGGTTAAGGTAGGTTACAGGTTTTTAGGTTATAGGTTTTGGTTAGGTTTAGGTTTAGGTTATAGGTTATAGCTTTGGGAAATGAGAATAGGTTAAGGTTTAAGCATAGGAAATCGGGTTGGGGTTTCGGGAACGGGTTTTAGGCTTCAGTTTTCATGTTTACGCTTTGGTTTAGGGTAGGGAGATGAGATTGGGATTAGTTGTAGGTTTAGGTTAGGGATTTGAGAATAGGTTTAGGTTTAGGAATAGGTGTAGGTTTTGGTTTTTAGGATAAGGTTAAGGTTATAAGTTAGGTTATAGGTTAAGTTATAGGTTTAGGTTACAGTTTCGGTTAGGTTTAGGGTTTAGGTAATAGGTGTAGTTTTGTTTTAGGATAAGGTTAAGGTATAAGTTTAGGTTATAGGGTAAGGTTAGAGGTTTAGGTTACAGGTTTCGGTTAGGTTTAGGGTTTAGGTTATAGGTTATAGATTTGGGAAATGAGAATAGGTTAAGGTTTAGGCATAAGAAATCGGGTTGGGGTTCGGGATCAGGTTAAGGCTTTGGTTTTCATGTTTAGGCTTAGGTCTAGGGGGTAGGGGAGATGATGGGATTTGGATTAGGTGTAGGTTTAGGTTTAGGGATTTGAGAATAGGTTTAGGGTAGGTAATAGGTGTAGGTTTTGGTTTTAGGATAAGGTTAAGGTTAAGTTTAGGTTATAGGTTTCGGTTCGGTATAGGTTTAGGTTATAGGTTATAGCTTTGGGAATTGAGAATAGGTTATGGTTTAGGCAAAGGAAATCGGGTTGGGGTTCGGGATCGGGTTTAGGCTTAGGTTTATGGTAGGGAGATGAGATTGGGATTATGTGGAGGTTTAGGTTTAGGGATTTAGAATAGGTTTATGTTTAGGTTATAGGTGTAGGTTTAGGTTTTAGGATAAGGTTAAAGTTATAAGTTTAGGTTATAGGTTAAGGTTATAGGTTTAGGTTATAGGTTTTGGTTAGGTTTAGGTTTAGGTTATAGGTTATAGCTTTGGGAAATGAGAATAGGTTAAGGTTTAGGCATAAGAAATCGTAGGTTGGGGTTCGGGAACGGGTTTAGGCTTCGGTTTTCATGTTTATGCTTTGGTTTAGGGTAGGGAGATGAGATTGGGATTAGGTGTAGGTTTAGGATTAGGGATTTGAGAATAGGTTTAGGTTTAGGTAATAAGTGGAGTTTTGGTTTTTTTAGGATAAGGTTAAGGTTATAAGTTTAGGTTATAGGTTAAGGTTATGGTTTAGGTTACAGGTTTCGGGTTAGGTTAAGGTTTAGGTAATAGGTGTAGGTTTTGGTTTAGGATAAGGTTAAGGTTATAAGTTTAGGTTATAGGTTAAGGTTATAGGTTTAGGTACAGTTTTTTATGGGTTTTAGGTTTTGGGTTTAGGGGTTATAGGTTATAGATTGGGAATGAGATAGGTTAAGGTTTAGGCATAAGAAATCGGGGTTGGGGTTCGGGATCGGGTTAAGGCTTTGGTTTTCATGTTTAGGCATAGGTTTTGGGTTGGGAGATGAGATTTGGATTAGGTGTAGGTTTAGGTTAGGGATTTGAGAATAGGTTTAGGTTTAGGTAATAGGTGTAGGTTTTGGTTTTAGGATAAGGTTAAGGTTATAAGTTTAGGTTATAGGTTATGGTTATAGGTTTAGGTTATAGGTTTCGGTTAGGTATAGGGTTTAGGTTATAGGTTATATCTTTGGGAAATGAGAATAGGTTAAGGTTTAGGCATAGGAAATCGGGTTGGGGGGTTCGGGATCGGGTTTAGGCTTCGGTTTTCATGTTTAGGTTTAGGTTTAGGGTAGGGAGATGAGATTGGGATTAGTGTAGGTTTAGGTTTAGGGATTTGAGAATAGGTTTAGGTTTAGGTAATAGGTGTAGGTTTGGTTTTAGGATAAGGTTAAGGTTATAAGTTTAGGTTATAGGTTATGGTTATAGGTTTAGGTTATAGGTTTCGGTTCGGTATAGGGTTTAGGTTATAGGTTATAGCTTTGGGATTGAGAGAATAGGTTATGGTTTAAGCAAAGGAAATCGGGTTGGGGTTCGGGATAGGTTCGGTTTAGGCTTAGGTTTATGGTAGGGAGATGAGATTGGGATTATGTGTAGGTTTAGGTTTAGGGATTTTAGAATAGGTTAATGTTTAGGTTATAGGTGTAGGTTTAGGTTTTAGGATAAGGTTAAGGTTATAAGTTTAGGTTAAGGTTAAGGTTATAGGTTTAGGTTATAGGTTTGGTTAGGTTTAGGTTTAGGTTATAGGTTATAGCTTTGGAAATTGAGAATAGGTTAAGGTTTAAGCATAGGAAATCGGGTTGGGGTTCGGGAACGGGTTTAGGCTTCAGTTTCATGTTTACGCTTGGTTTAGGGTAGGGAGATGAGATTGGGATTAGGTGTAGGTTTAGGTTTAGGGATTTGAGAATAGGTTTAGGTTTAGGTAATAGGTGTAGGTTTTGGTTTAGGATAAGGTAAGGTTATAAGTTTAGGTTATAGGTTAAGGTTATAGGTTTAGGTTACAGGTTCCGTTAGGTTTAGGGTTTAGGTAATAGGTGTAGGTTTTGGTTTTAGGATAGGTTAAGGTTATAAGTTTAGGTTATAGGTTAAGGTTAGAGGTTTAGGTTACAGGTTTCGGTTAGGTTTAGGGTTTAGGTTATAGGTTATAGATTTGGGAAATGAGAATAGGTTAAGGTTAGGCATAAGAAATTGGGTTGGGGTTCGGGATCAGGTTAAGGCTTTGGTTTTCATGTTTAGGCTTAGGTCTAGGGTAGGGAGATGAGATTTGGATTAGGTGTAGGTTTAGGTTTAGGGATTTGAGAATAGGTTTAGGGTAGGTAATAGGTGTAGGTTTTGGTTTTAGGATAAGGTTAAGGTTATAAGTTTAGGTTATAGGTTATGGTTATAGGTTTAGGTTATAGGTTTGGTTAGGTATAGGGTTTAGGTTATAGGTTATAGCTTTGGGAATTGAGAATAGGTTATGGTTTAGGCATAGGAAATCGGGTTGGGGTTCGGGATCGGGTTTAGGCTTAGGTTTAGGGTAGGGAGATGAGATTGGGATTAGGTGTAGGTTTAGGTTTAGGGATATTAGAATAGGTTAATGTTTAGGTTATAGGTGAAGGTTTAGGTTTAGGATAGGGTTAAGGTTATAAGTTTAGGTTAAAGGTTAAGTTTATAGGTTTAGGTTATAGGTTTTGGTTAGGTTTAGGTTTAGGTTATAGGTTATAGCTTGGGAAATGAGAATAGGTTAAGGTTTAGGCATAGGAAATCGGGTTGGGGTTCGGGAACGGGTTTAGGCTTCGGTTTTCTTTTTACGCTTTGTTTTAGGGTAGGGAGATGAGATTGGGATTAGGAGTAGGTTTAGGTTTAGGGATTTCAGAATAGGTTTAGGTTTAGGTAAGTTAGGTGTAGGTTTGGGTTTAGGATAAGGTTAAGGTTATAAGTTTAGGTTATAGGTTATAGCTTTGGGAATTGAGAATAGGTTAAGGTTAGGCATAAGAAATCGGGTTGGGGTTCGGGATCGAGTTAAGCTTTGGTTTTCATGTTTAGGCTTAGGTTTAGGGTAGGGAGATGAGATTGGGATTAGGTGTAGGTTTAGGTTATAGGGATTTGAGAATAGGTTTAGGTTTAGGTAATAGGTGTAGGTTTTGGTTTTAGGATAAGGTTAAGGTTATAAGTTTAGGTTATAGGTTAAGGTTATAGGTTTAAGTTATAGGTTTGGTTAGGTATAGGGTTTAGGTTATAGGTTATTGCTTTGGGAATTGAGAATAGGTTAAGGTTTAGGCATAGGAAATCGGGTTGGGGTTCGGGATCGGGTTTAGGCTTAGGTTTAGTGTTGGGAGGTGGGAGATGAGATTGGGATTATGTGTAGGTTTAGGTTTAGGGAATTTTGAATAGGTTAACGTTTAGGTTATAGGTGTAGGTTTAGGTTTTAGGATAAGGTTAAGTTATAAGTTTAGGTTATAGGTTAAGGTTATAGGTTTAGGTAATAGGTTTTGGTTAGGTTTAGGTTTAGGTTATAGGTTATAGCTTTGGGAAAAGAGAATAGGTTATGGTTTAGGCATAGGAAATTGGGTTGGGGTTCGGGATCGGGTTTAGGCTTCAGTTTTCATGTTTGGGCTTTCGTTTAGGGTAGGGAGATGAGATTGGGATTAGGTGTAGGTTTAGGTTTAGGGATTTTAGAATAGGTTAACGTTTAGGTAATAGGTGTAGGTTTGGGTTTTTGGATAGGGTTAAGGTTATAAGTTTAGGTTATAGGTTAAGGTTATTGGTTTAGGTTATAGGTTTTGGTTAGGTTTAGGTTTAGGTTATAGGTTATAGCTTTGGGAAATGAGAATAGGTTAAGGTTTAGGCATAGGAAATTGGGTTGGGGTTCGGGATCGGGTTTAGGCTTCGATTTTGATGTTTAGGCTTTGGTTTAAGGTAGGGAGATGAGATTGGCATTAGGTGTAGGTTTTGGTTTAGGGATTTGAGAATAGGTTTAGGTTTAGGTAATAGGTGTAGGTTTTGGTTTTTGGATAAGGTTAAGATTATAAATTTCGGTTATAGGTTAAGGTTATAGGTTTAGGTTATAGGTTTCGGTTAGGTTTAAGGTTTAGGTTATAGGTTATAGCTTTGGGAATTGAGAATAGGTTAAGGTTTAGGCATAAGAAATCGGGTTGGGGTTCGGGATCGAGTTTAGGCTTCGGTTTTCTTGTTTAGGCTTAGGTTTAGGGTAGGGAGATGAGATTGGGATTAGGTGTAGGCTTAGGTTTAGGGATTTGAGAATAGGTTTAGGTTTAGGTAATAGGTGTAGGTTTTGGTTTTAGTATAAGGTTAAGGTTATAAGTTTAGGTTATTGGTTAAGGTTATAGGTTTTGGTTATAGGTTTTGGTTAGGTATAGGGTTTAGGTTATAGGTTATAGCTTTGGGAATTGAGAATTGGTTAAGGTTTAGGCATAGGAAATCGGGTTGGGGTTCGGGATCGGGTTTAGGCTTAGGTTTAGTGTAGGGAGATGAGATTGGGATTAGGTGTAGGTTTAGGTTTAGGAATTTTAGAATAGGTTAACGTTTAGGTTATAGGTGTAGGTTTAGGTTTTAGGATAAGGTTAAGGTTATAAGTTTAGGTTATAGGTTAAGGTTATAGGTTTAGGTTATAGGTTTTGGTTAGTTTTAGGTTTAGGTTTAGGTTATAGGTTATAGCTTTGGGAAATGAGAATATGTTAAGGTTTAGGCATAGGAAATCGGGTTGGGGTTCGGGATCGGGTTTAGGCTTTGGTTTCATGTTTGGGCTTTGGTTTAGGGTAGGGATATGAGATGGGATTAGGTGTAGGTTTAGGTTTAGGGATTTGAGAATAGGTTTAGGTTAAGGTAATAGGTGTAGGTTTTGGTTTTAGGATAAGGTTAAGGTTATAAATTTAGGTTATAGGTTAAGTTTATAGGTTTGGTTGTAGGTTTCGGTTAGGTTTAGGTTATAGGTTATAGCTTTGGGAATTGAGAATAGTTAAGGTTAGGCATAAGAAATCGGATTGGGGTTCGGGATCGGGTTTTAGGCTTAGGTTTAGGGTAGGGAGATAAGATTGGGATTAGGTATAGGTTTAGTTTAGGTATTTTAGAATAGTTTAACGTTTAGGTTATAGGTGTAGGTTTAGGTTTTAGGATAAGGTTAAGGTTATAAGTTTAGGTTATAGGTTAAGTTTAGTTTTAGGTTTATAGGTTTTGGTTAGGTTTAGGTTTAGGTTATAGGTTATAGCTTTGGGAAATGAGAATAGGTTAAGGTTTAGGCATATGGAAATCGGGTTGGGGTTCGGGATCGGGTTTAGGCTTCGGTTTTCATGTTTAGGCTTTGGTTTTGGGTAGGGAGATAGATAGGGATTAGGTGTAGGTTTAGGTTTAGGGATTTTAGAATAGGTTTAGGTTTAGTTAATAGGTGTAGGTTTTGGTTTAGTATAAGGTTAAGGTTATAAGTTTAGGTTATTGGTTAAGGTTATAGGTTTGGTTATAGTTTTTGTTAGGTATAGGGTTTAGGTTATAGGTTATAGCTTTGGGAATTGAGAATTGTTAAGGTTTAGGCATAGGAAATCGGGTTGGGGTTCGGGATCGGGTTTAGGCTTAGGTTTAGTGTAGGGAGATGAGATTGGGATTAGGTGTAGGTTTAGGTTTAGGAATTTTAGAATAGGTTAACGTTTAGGTTATAGGTGTAGGTTTAGGTTTTAGGATAAGGTTAAGGTTATAAGTTTAGGTTATAGGTTAAGGTTATAGGTTTAGGTTATAGTTTTGGTTAGGTTTAGGTTTAGGTTATAGGTTATAGCTTTGGGAAATGAGAATATGTTAAGGTTTAGGCATAGGAAATCGGGTTGGGGTTCGGGATCGGGTTTAGGCTTTGGTTTTCATGTTTGGGCTTTGGTTTAGGGTAGGGATATGAGATTGGGATTAGGTGTAGGTTTAGGTTTAGGGATTTGAGAATAGGTTTAGGTTAAGGTAATAGGTGTAGGTTTTGGTTTTAGAATAAGGTTAAGGTTATAAATTTAGGTTATAGGTTAAGTTTATAGGTTTAGGTTGTAGGTTTCGGTTAGGTTTAGGTTATAGGTTATAGCTTTGGGAATTGAGAATAGGTTAAGGTTTAGGCATAAGCAATCGGATTGGGGTTCGGGATCGGGTTTAGGCTTAGGTTTAGGGTAGGGAGATAAGATTGGGATTAGGTATAGGTTTAGGTTTAGGTATTTTAGAATAGTTTAACGTTTAGGTTATAGGTGTAGGTTTAGGTTTTAGGATAAGGTTAAGGTTATAAGTTTAGGTTATAGGTTAAGGTTATAGGTTTAGTTTATAGGTTTTGGTTAGGTTTAGGTTTAGGTTATAGGTTATAGCTTTGGGAAATGAGAATAGGTTAAGGTTTAGGCATAGGAAATCGGGTTGGGGTTCGGGATCGGGTTTAGGCTTCGGTTTTCATGTTTAGGCTTTGGTTTTGGGTAGGGAGATGAGATAGGGATTAGGTGTAGGTTTAGGTTTAGGGATTTGAGAATAGGTTTAGGTTTAGTTAATAGGTGTAGGTTTTGGTTTTAGGATAAGGTTAAGGTTATAAATTTAGGTTATATGTTAAGTTTATAGGTTTAGGTTATAGGTTTCGGTTAGGTTTAGGGTTTAGGTTATAGGTTATAGCTTTGGGAATTGAGAATAGGTTAAGGTTTAGGCATAAGAAATCGGGTTGGGATTCGGGATCGAGTTTAGGCTTTGGTTTTCTTGTTTAGGCTTAGGTTTAGGGTAGAGAGATGAGATTGGGATTAGGAGTAGGCTTAGGTTTAAGGATTTGAGAATAGGTTTAGGTTTAGGTAATTGGTGTAGGTTTTGGTTTTAGAATAAGGTTAAGGTTATAAGTTTAGGTTATATGTTAAGGATATAGGTTTAGGTTATAGGTTTCGGTTAGGTATAGGGTTTAGGTTATAGGTTATAGCTTTGGGAATTGAGAATAGGTTAAGGTTTAGGCATAGGAAATCGTGTTGGGGTTCGGGATCGGGTTAAGGCTTAGGTTTAGGGTAGGGAGATGAGATTGGGATTAGGTGTAGGTTTAGGTTTAGGGATTTTAGAAAAGGTTAATGTTTAGGTTATAGGTGTAGGTTTAGGTTTTAGGATAAGGTTAAGGTTACAAGTTTAGGTTATAGGTTAAGGTTATATGTTTAGGTTATAGGTTTTGGTTAGGTTTAGGTTTAGGTTATAGGTTATAGCTTTGGGAAAAGAGAATAGGTTAAGGTTTAGGCATAGGAAATCTGGTTGGGGTTCGGGATTAGGTTTAGGCTTCGGTTTTCATGTTTAGGCTTTGGTTTAGGGTAAGGAGATGAGATTGGGATTAGGTGTAGGTTTAGGTTTAGGGATTTGAGAATAGGTTTAGGGTTAGGTAATAGGTGTAGGTTTTGGTTATAGGTTAAGGTTAAGGTTATAAGTTTAGGTTTAGGTTAAGTTATAGGTTTAGGTTATAGGTTTAGGTTAGGTTTTAGGGTTTCGTTTATAGGTTAGAGCTTTGGGAATTGAGAATAGGTTAAGGTTTAGGCATAGGAAATCGGTTGGGGTTCGGGATCGGGTTTAGGCTTCGGTTTTCATGTTTTGGATTAGGTTTAGGGTAGGGAGATGAGATTGGGATTAGGTGTAGGTTTAGGTTTAGGGATTTGAGAATAGGTTTATGTTTAGGTAATAGGTGTAGGTTTTGGTTTTAGGATAAGGTTAAGGTTGTAAGTTTAGGTTATAGGTTAAGGTTATAGGTTTCGGTTAGGTTTTGGGTTTAGGTTATAGGTTATAGCTTTGGGAATTGAGAATAGGTTAAGGTTTAGGTATAGAAATCGGGTTGGGGTTGTTCGGGATCGGGTTTAGGCTTCGGTTTTCATGTTTAGGCTTAGGTTTAGGGTAGGGAGATGAGATTGGGATTAGGTGTAGGTTTAGGTTTAGGGATTCGGGAATAGGTTTAGGTTTAGGTAATAGGTGTAGGTTTTGGTTTTAGGAAAAGGTTAAGGTTATAAGTTTAGGTTTTAGGGTAAGGTTATATGTTTAGGTTATAGGTTTAGGTTAGGTTTAGGGTTTCGTTTATAGGTTATAGCTTTGGGAATTGAGAATAGGTTAAGGTCTAGGCATAGGTAATCGGGTTGGGGTTCGGGATCGGGTTTAGGCTTCGGTTTTCATGATTAGGCTTAGGTTTAGGGTAGGGAGATGAGATTGGGATTAGGTGTAGGTTTAGGTTTAGGGATTTGAGAATAGGTTTAGGTTTAGGTAAGAGGTGTAGGTTTTGGTTCTAGGATAAGGTTAAGGTTATAAGTTTAAGTTATAAGTTAAGGTTATAGGTTTAGGTTATAGGTTTCGGTTAGGTTTAGGGTTTAGGTTATATGTTATAGCTTTGGGAATTGAGAATAGGTTATGGTTTCGGCATAGGAAATCGGGTTGGGGTTCGGGATCGGGTTTAGGATTCTGTTTTCATGTTTAGGCTTTGGTTTAGGGTAGGGAGATGAGATTGGGATTAGGTGTAGGTTTAGGTTTAGGGAATTGAGAATAGGTTTAGGTTTAGGTAATAGGTGTAGGTTTTGGTTTTAGGATAAGGTTAAGGTTATAAGTTTAGGTTATAGGTTTAGGTTATAGGTTTAGGTTATAGGTTTCGGTTAGGTTTTGGGTTTAGGTTATAGGTTATTGCTTTGGGAATTGAGAATAGGTTAAGGTTTAGGCATAAGAAATCGGTTGGGGTTCGGATCGGGTTTAGGCTTCGGTTTTTCATGTTTAAGCTTAGGAGTAGGGTAGGGAGATGAGATTGGGATTAGGTGTAGGTTTAGGTTTAGGGATTTGAGAATAGGTTTAGGTTTACGTATAGGTGTAGGTTTTTGGTTTTAGGATAAGGTTAAGGTTATAAGTTTAGGTTATAGGTTAAGGTTATAGGTTTAGGTTATAAGTTTCGGTTAGGTATAGGGTTTAGGTTTATAGGTTTTACCTTTGGGAATTGAGAATCGGTTAAGGGTTAGGCATAGGAAATTGGGTTGGGGTTCGGGATCAGATTAGGCTTAGGTTTGGGTAGGGAGATGAGATTGGGATTAGGTGTAGGTTAGGTTTAGGATTTTAGAATAGGTTAATGTTTAGGTTATAGGTGTAGGGTTTAGGTTTTAGGATAAGGTTAAGGTTATAAGTTTAGGTTATAGGTTAAGGCTTTAGGTTTAGGTTATAGGTTTTGGTTAGGTTTAGGTTTAGGTTATAGGTTAGGTTTTTTGGAAATGACAATAGGTTATGGTTTAGGCATGAGAAATCGTGTTGGGGTTCGGGATCGGGTTTAGGCTTCGGTTTTCAGGTTTAGGCATTGGTTTAGGGTACGGAGATGAGATTGGGATTAGGTGTAGGTTTAGGTTTAGGGATTTGAGAATAGGTTTAGTTTTAGTTAATAGGTGTAGGTTTTGGTTTTAGGATATGGTTAAGGTTATAACTTTAGGTTATAGGTAAAGGCTAGTGGTTTAGGTTATAGGTTTCGGTTAGGTATAGGGTTTAGGTTATAGGTTATAGCTTTGGGAATTGAGAATAGGTTAAGGTTTAGGCATAGGAAATCGGCATGGGGTTCGGTATAGGGCTTAGGCTTTGGTTTAGGGTAGGGAGATGAGATTGGGATTAGGTGTAGGTTTAGGTTTTGGGATTTTAGAATAGGTTAATGTTTAGGTTATAGGTGTAGGTTTAGATTTTAGGACAAGGTTTTGGTTATAAGTTTAGGTTATAGGTTAAGGTTAAAGTTTTAGGTTATAGGTTTTGGTTAGGTTTAGGTTTAGGCTGTAGGTTATAGCATTGGGAAATGAGAATAGGTTAAACTTTAGGCTTAGGAAATCGGGTTGAGGTTCGGGATCGGGTTTAGGCTTCGGTTTTCATGTTTAGGCTTTGGTTTAGGGTAGGGAGTTGAGATTGGGATTAGGTGTAGGTTTAGGTTTTAGGATAAGGTTAAGGTTATAAGTTTAGGTTATAGGTTAAGGTTATAGGTTTAGGTTATAGTTTTGGTTAGGTTTAGGTTTAGGTTATAGGTTATAGCTTTGGGAAATGAGAATATGTTAAGGTTTAGGCATAGGAAATCGGGTTGGGGTTCGGGATCGGGTTTAGGCTTTGGTTTTCATGTTTGGGCTTTGGTTTAGGGTAGGGATATGAGATTGGGATTAGGTGTAGGTTTAGGTTTAGGGATTTGAGAATAGGTTTAGGTTAAGGTAATAGGTGTAGGTTTTGGTTTTAGGATAAGGTTAAGGTTATAAATTTAGGTTATAGGTTAAGTTTATAGGTTTAGGTTGTAGGTTTCGGTTAGGTTTAGGTTATAGGTTATAGCTTTGGGAATTGAGAATAGGTTAAGGTTTAGGCATAAGCAATCGGATTGGGGTTCGGGATCGGGTTTAGGCTTAGGTTTAGGGTAGGGAGATAAGATTGGGATTAGGTATAGGTTTAGGTTTAGGTATTTTAGAATAGTTTAACGTTTAGGTTATAGAAGTAGGTTTTTTAGGTTTTAGGATAAGGTTAAGGTTATAAGTTTAGGTTATAGGTTAAGGTTATAGGTTTAGTTTATAGGTTTTTGGTTAGGTTTAGGTTTAGGTTATAGGTTATAGCTTTGGGAAATGAGAATAGGTTAAGGTTTAGGCATAGGAAATCGGGTTGGGGTTCGGGATCGGGTTTAGGCTTCGGTTTTCATGTTTAGGCTTTGGTTTTGGGTAGGGAGATGAGATAGGGATTAGGTGTAGGTTTAGGTTTAGGGATTTGAGAATAGGTTTAGGTTTAGTTAATAGGTGTAGGTTTTGGTTTTAGGATAAGGTTAAGGTTATAAATTTAGGTTTATATGTTAAGTTTATAGGTTTAGGTTATAGGTTTCGGTTTTTAGGGTTTAGGTTATAGGTTATAGCTTTGGGAATTGAGAATAGGTTAAGGTTTAGGCATAAGAAATCGGGTTGGGATTCGGGATCGAGTTTAGGCTTTGGTTTTCTTGTTTAGGCTTAGGTTTAGGGTAGAGAGATGAGATTGGGATTAGGAGTAGGCTTAGGTTTAAGGATTTGAGAATAGGTTTAGGTTTAGGTAATTGGTGTAGGTTTTGGTTTTAGAATAAGGTTAAGGTTATAAGTTTAGGTTATATGTTAAGGCTATAGGTTTAGGTTATAGGTTTCGGTTAGGTATAGGGTTTAGGTTATAGGTTATAGCTTTGGGAATTGAGAATAGGTTAAGGTTTAGGCATAGGAAATCGTGTTGGGGTTCGGGATCGGGTTAAGGCTTAGGTTTAGGGTAGGGAGATGAGATTGGGATTAGGTGTAGGTTTAGGTTTAGGGATTTTAGAAAATGTTAATGTTTAGGTTATAGGTGTAGGTTTAGGTTTTAGGATAAGGTTAAGGTTACAAGTTTAGGTTATAGGTTAAGGTTATAGGTTTAGGTTATAGGTTTTGGTTAGGTTTAGGTTTAGGTTATAGGTTATAGCTTTGGGAAAAGAGAATAGGTTAAGGTTTAGGCATAGGAAATCTGGTTGGGGTTCGAGATCAGGTTTAGGCTTCGGTTTTCATGTTTAGGCTTTGGTTTAGGGTAAGGAGATGAGATTGGGATTAGGTGTAGGTTTAGGTTTAGGGATTTGAGAATAGGTTTAGGTTTAGGTAATAGGTGTAGGTTTTGGTTTTAGTATAAGGTTAAGGTAAAAGTTTAGGTTATAGGTTAAGGTTATAGGTTTAGGTTATAGGTTTCGGTTAGGTTTAGGGTTTAGGTTATAGGTTATAGCTCTAGGAATTGAGAATAGGCTAAGGTTTAGGCATAAGAAATCTGGTTGGGGTTCGGGATCGGGTTTAGGACTCGGTTTTCATGTTTAGGCTTAGGTTTAGGGTAGGGAGATGTGATTGGGATTAGGTGTAGGTTTAGGTTTAGGGATTTGGGAATAGGTTTAGGTTTAGGTAATAGGTGTAGGTTTTGGTTTTAGGATAAGGTTAAGGTTATAAGTTTAGGTTATAGGTTAAGGTTATAGGTTTAGGTTATAGGTTTAGGTTAGGTTTAGGGTTTCGTTTATAGGTTAGAGCTTTGGGAATTGAGAATAGGTTAAGGTTTAGGCATAGGAAATCGGTTGGGGTTCGGGATCGGGTTTAGGCTTCGGTTTTCATGTTTTGGATTAGGTTTAGGGTAGGGAGATGAGATTGGGATTAGGTGTAGGTTTAGGTTTCGGGATTTGAGAATAGGTTTAGGTTTAGGTAATAGGTGTAGGTTTTGGTTTTAGGATAAGGTTAAGGTTGTAAGTTTAGGTTATAGGTTAAGGTTATAGGTTTAGGTTATAGGTTTCGGTTAGGTTTTGGGTTTAGGTTATAGGTTATAGCTTTGGGAATTGAGAATAGGTTAAGGTTTAGGCATAGAAAATCGGGTTGGGGTTCGGGATCGGGTTTAGGCTTCGGTTTTCATGTTTAGGCTTAGGTTTAGGGTAGGGAGATGAGATTGGGATTAGGTGTAGGTTTAGGTTTAGGGATTCGGGAATAGGTTTAGGTTTAGGTAATAGGTGTAGGTTTTGGTTTAGGAAAAGGTTAAGTTATAAGTTTAGGTTTTAGGGTAAGGTTATATGTTAGGTTATAGGTTTAGGTTAGGTTTAGGGTTTCGTTTATAGTTATAGCTGTGGGAATTGAGAATAGGTTAAGGTCTAGGCATAGGTAATCGGGTTGGGGTTCGGGATCGGGTTTAGGCTTCGGTTTTCATGATTAGGCTTAGGTTTAGGGTAGGGAGATGAGATTGGGATTAGGTGTAGGTTTAGTTTAGGGATTTGAGAATAGGTTTAGGTTTAGGTAAGAGGTGTAGGTTTTGGTTCTAGGATAAGGTTAAGGTTATAAGTTTAAGTTATAAGTTAAGGTTATAGGTTTAGGTTATAGGTTTCGGTTAGGTTTAGGGTTTAGGTTATATGTTATAGCTTTGGGAATTGAGAATAGGTTATGGTTTCGGCATAGGAATCGGGTTGGGGTTCGGGATCGGGTTTAGGATTCTGTTTTCATGTTTAGGCTTTGGTTTAGGGTAGGGAGATGAGATTGGGATTAGGTGTAGGTTTAGGTTTAGGGAATTGAGAATAGGTTTAGGTTTAGGTAATAGGTGTAGGTTTTGGTTT